>JANHFM010007205.1:0-17726 GCA_032468115.1 Grayia smithii
CTTTCTTTCTCCCTCCCTCCCTCCCTCCCTCCTGCCTTCCCGCTTCTCTCTCATCTATTTATCATTATCATCATCACACCACCACCATCTTTTTAAGCTGTCTATCTCCCTCATGGAAGGACTTTGCTTGAAGAATGTTTAAAGAAAGATTTATTTGCTTTTAGTTGTTTCTTTTCAAACTAGGAAGGAACTGTTCGTAAAAAAAAAGACTCTTGTGGAAACTTCTACTATCCCATCTACTTTTTTGGGTGCTTCCACCCTGTGTTCTGACCTCACCAAACCTTTCAGCTTCCTTCTGAGGTGTCAATATTTTATTGACTGAATTATGTTAAACAGTATCAATGAAATCAAACTGTTGTTGGTGACATCCTGTTGGTGTACTTTATTAATGAAAAGAATGAATTTGGAAGAACTCTGTGGCTTCCAGCCAACGCATTAACTGCCTTGAACATTCATCTGTGCTGAGATAAGCTCAGGGATGCAACAGCCCTCCCAACAGCCGCAGTGACATAAATGTCATCTGTCTGGTGGCTTTCCTGCAGCGCAATCTCCTCATGCTTGTAGGTAAACAACAAACCACATATAGCAGTCTTGTTTAATAAATAGTCTCCAACATTTTCATAGACAACAGGAAAGTATTGAAAGGATCTGAGTCAATTCATTTGAATCTGTGGGAGACTAGATTTATTTGGGTTTAATCTATCATGGACCATTAGCATATTTTTGCTTTTAAAAAAAGAGAATAAAAGACTTAGTCTGGACTGTAACGTGAAATTGCTCAGAGACAGACAATTTCAAGAAAGAAATTGCCTTCCACAAATACCTTGTTGGCCCATAATATAATTTATTGATACAAAGGCTATTAGTAGATGAATTGAAAAATAGGTCTTTCTCCTTCTCCCTCTCCATCTCCCTCTGCTCCTTTTTCCTCTCCCTCTCTTCTCTCTCCACTCCCTTCCCCTCTCTGTCTCCTTCTTGCCCTCTCTAGTTATCATCCTGTTTTCTACTAACATTAGCAGAAGCTTTCACCAAGTTAAACACATCTTCTATGCTTGCTTAAAAACCAGTTATGGCTGGTGTTCTCTGGTGTGTACTACTTCTACATTGGTCTCAGATCCCCCGTCATTTCCTCCTTATGAGAAAAAGATGTTGACCAGTCGGCAAGCTATATTTCCTTTTTCTTCAGCAAGTTTAAACTAAACTGTGCAAGCCCAGTTCCTATCATAATCACTGAAAATTCTCTTATAAGTGGATTTGGACTTGTTTAGATATTATAGGCTTGCTATTAGACTTGCGATGAATCTGGGAACCAAGAGGTCACAGCAGGCAATAGTTGTCCAAGGAAGAAAGAGAAGGTTATACATTACCTTGCTTTAATAAATGGTTTTACTAGGTTTTATTCTTCTAAGCTGTTTCACAAATGGGAACAGAAAAAAATTGGTGAATATTATTTCTTCCCTCTTTTTCAGTTTCAGAAATTGGTGCGATTCACTGAACTTACAAGCTTGCATATTTTCCTGTGTGTGCTTTAAAATATATATTTAGTGCATTTTCCCCCCTGAAACTGCTTAATTTACAGACATTTTGCAAATTTTCCCAATGCAATGCTCTTATGTTCATTATTTTCATGAATATATTCAATTTGAACAAATTGTTCTGCACATACACTATCCTTGTGAAATTACACTGCAAAATTCAAGGCAAATGAAACATTTGAAAATATTTAACTTTTAGTTCCTCTATTGGTTTTTAACATGTAAAATCCAATAACTTTGCTTTTAAATGCCCTCCGACTCACAGTTTCTGAACAGAAAGGTGAGAAGAATAAGAGTTATCACCCCTTCAGAGACAAACCTAACATAGAATTATGTGGGAAGGAAACACGAAGAATTAGAAGAAGTGTTTTTTTCAGAAATAGGAAAATGAGTCTGAGTTGTGCAAAGCAAGCAGAAGGACAGAAAAGAAATATCTACCACAATTCAATGTATAGTTTTACCTTCTGTGATTAATACTGTGAGGATATAGGCTTCTTATTTTGAATGGCAGGGAGGCTTTTCTTAGAGATAAAAATAAAATGAATTTCTGAGTTTGTTTAGAGAGAGATGGAAGAGTGTCCTTTATGCATTACAGATGTGCGTGTATGCCTTTGATTCAATTTTGACTCCTGACAACTACATGGATAAACCCATGTAATTTTCTTGACAATGTGCTTTTTCGAAACAAGTTACCACTGCCTTCATCCAAGGAGTAAGAGAGAGCAACTGATGGGTCCAGGGACTAATGGACTGGCTGCATTCCAGAGAGAGCTTGGTGTTGTCTTGGAAAGTCTGCTGCCCAGGCTGACCAAGGTCACTGGAATGAGAAGACAGTTGATACTTTTGGTTGAACTGTGCCTGAGTGATCTCTCAGCACCCATGCACATACTCTTACCCATATATAATTTTTATTAAAACTTTTAAACAAGAAGATAAATAGAATAGAATAGAATTCTTTATTGGCCAAGTGTGATTGGACACACAAGGAATTTGTCTTGGTGCATACTGTCTCAGTGTAGACTAAAGAAAACACTCACTCTGATATAGTGGTTAAGGCTGTAATGACCCGGGGCATGATATGAAAGCAACACAGCCAGAGCACAGAAAAATTCCACTTTACTCTAACTTTGCCCCCCAATGTCCCCATGTTTACTACAAGTCCTGGAGCATGCACTGGAGCACACACTGGAACAAGCTCTCACATTCACTTTCAGCAGCCTCTGGCTGCGAGTAGTCCAGTAAGCAATGTTAGCTAAACAGTAATCAGGACCAGCAGTCCAATAAGCAAGGCAAACCGGGCAAGCCCCACAAAACAGAGCAGAGTAATCTCCAGGCATCAGCAAATGCACATGGGGCTCCACAGATTCAGCACTTGTTCCCAACAAATACCCCTCCCACTGGCACCTCCTTACAACTTAGTCCTCAGGTGTGCCTTGTGAAGGTGGGCGGGGTACTCCACTCCCTTATAGCCTGCTCAGTCTGTGTTGTTCTTGCCTTCTCTCTTCTCTTCATATTCTAGGATCAGGAGGGGGTGGTCCTTGCTCTTCGCCTTGCTCTGTCTCTCCTGCTCCTCACTGCAAGTCTTTCTAATCCTGAAAAGCTCTGCCTGGACTGACTCTGCCCTTCCCCAGTTTCCTCCAAAGCCAATGGAGCTGCCCTATCGATCTCTGTCAGTTCCTGTTCCAGCTCATCTTCCCCTACAGATTCAGACTCTGATGGGGGCATGACAAAGGCACTAAGCAAGAGATCAGGAGACTAGCCAGCTGAGTGACCTTGGAGCAGTCATTCTATTTTAGTCCTAGGAAACAGGCAATGGCAACCCACTTCTGAAAAAACTTGCCAAGAAAACTGCAGGGATTAGTCTGAATACTCACCAGGAATCAAAGCCATGTACATATATGTATGCACACACACACACACACACACACACACACACACAGAGAGAGAGAGAGAGAGAGAGAGAGAGAGAGGAGAGAGAGAGAAGCAATTTATAACTGACTTGCAGAATTCATTATAGTCATGATGATGGTTGCTAACCTGGAAAGCTTTAAAAAAGAATTGTATGAATTCATGGAAGAAAGGTTGATCAATAGCTGTTGGCCCACATGACTCAATTCATGTGAGAAAAGTCCAAATGGCTTCAGGATTTGACAAAGCAGATATCTATGAGAATCTACTAGCAGGCAGACCACTTTCCTTAATCAGAATCTCAGCCTTGCAAAGGAATGCAAGACAAAAAAATTGGATGGAAGGCAACAAATTTAACCCAGAATAGTGTAAAATAATAAATTTGTTTTTGTCCAAGGAAAAATATACAGGTTTCTAGTCACAGATTCCAAATATATTTCTGTCCAGATTCTGGATACTTTAATATTCTTCTATATACAACTTTAGTTAGAAAAGTACAGTGATTGGCACTTTGCAGATTAAAGATCATAAGAATAAAAGTGCAATTATAAAAAATAATAGAGGTTTCTTTTTTTAAAAAATATTCCTTTGATATTTCTTCTGGCATATTTTGCAAATTCAAGTGTAGCACATGCCAAATGATAAGAGCTCATAACTACTTATTATTTTTCTTAATAAAACAAGTTTATAAGGTCTAAAAAGTTGCTTTTTTCTGTCAAAAGGCAACTGGACTATTTTTTGAAGCTCAGTTGATGAAGTTTCTTGGATGAGAAATGAAACATCTTCTACTTGTTCCTCAAGGAAAAAACTGTCCAGTTGCCATTTGAAAAAATAAATAAATAAATAAAAGCACCTTTGAGACATTTAATGACCTGGTTGAATGGGAATCTCTACAGACATTCAGTCTTTAAGAGTACTGATTGGTTACAGGAGTTTGAATTAGCAAAGTTGCATCAGCCAATAAGGCTGTAGTTACTAAGTACTTTGTACTGGTTGCCAATATGGATTCTCTTTTCTCATCTTTTCTGAAAAAGATGCACAACAGGAGTTGCCAGCTAAAATATCTCTCAAACTCAAAAATTATTCATATGCCGAAGTCGAAAAATGATTGTCAGATTATTTCAGTCGTAATTTTCAAGTCATGACAACTACTTTTATAGATAGATACAGATAGATAGATGATAGATAGATAGATAGATAGATAGATAGATAGATAGATAGATAGATAGATAGAAAGAAAGAAAATCAATCTGGGGTTTTCAAGAAAAGTAATCATACTATCTAAAGCTGCCAAATTCCAGCTTCTGACAGTTGAAAAAAGTATTGCTTACATTTGTTTACGAAGGCATCCAACTTCTGCATTAGTTTAGAATTTAAAATTCACCAGCACGGTAACCAGGCAACATTTAGCAATTCCCAACAATTTCCTTATTTTGTAGCATTGTGTTTTCTCTCCTGTGAGTTCACTTAACACTGATGTTAAGCAGATTTATGCTGATCTGCACATTCTTAGCTTTGGTGTGACTTCTTCATGTTGACTCACAATACATGGCTGACATAACTAGTGTGTGAAAAAACAGGTGTCACTTTGCAAATGAAGACTTGAATTGCTCTTCCGTGCCATTTTTTTTCTCTGAGCAGATATGTAGAAGGTTCTGTTTTATCAGTAGAGTTTAACAGCCAAAGCAAAAATAAAACTTTCAAAAGGAAAAAAAAATCTGCCTAAGCAGCCCATTTTCCTATTCTACACGCTCCAAGTAGACCCATCATCTACCCAGGGCCTTTGGCAATAAATTTCAATGAGGGTAGGACCTTCCATTAGGGATGTGAAGATGGCTTTAATTTTTATAAAAAAATCAATATATTATTTCCAATCACCAGAAAACTGTGGCAGATGCAAAATCAATTCTTACTTATTATAGAGCTTAGAATCACCGGAAAATGGTACATTACACAGAGTGATCATTATGGGTTGCACCAGGAGAGCAAATTGATCATAATGAATTGTCACATAGGTCACAGTCTCCTGGGTTCTTAAAACATGCAGTTATTTGCAGGGGTCACTTTCCAGGCAAGCCATGGACTTACATCGCTGTGGATATTGGAAATGAAGTTAGGAACAAGCAATTAGGAAATTTCCAATAAACCACTTAGCTGCCAGTTAAAAAAAGCAATTTAGAAAATGTAAATATAAAATTAATTTTTTAAAAATATTAATTTTTGTTTAGATTAGAAGGCAACTGTTTCCACACCATGCTTCTTTACTCCTTGAATTTCAGTGCACAGATTATCAATGACAATGGGGGCGGGGGGGGGGAATAAAAGAAAACAAATGCAATAGCAGTCTAACCATTTATTTCAAATTTTCGTTGTTTATTTTATGGAATAAAACGTTTCTAACATCACTGCAACAGGCACTTTACCACCAGAAAAAGCAGGAGCAAATTTTCTTAGAAAAGGCATGTGAGTCAGCAATCCAGATACTTAATACCCAAATATACTTTTTCTTGTATATGCCAATTCTACCCCACAAAAAGCTAATTCAAGAGGCACTTATTTATTATGATTGTATCTAGTTTTCTTTTATATTAGAACGGAATGATATAATAAAAGCTTCTGGTACAGATCTTAAAAATAACCAGATTTGCTGAACTTCTTGAAATCAGTTCCAATTACCTTTTTTAATACAAGTCATAACCATAGTCTAATAACTGGTTCAGATAAGCCACAGTAAAAAAAAATGCTTTGTTCAAAATGATCTAGTGAGTTTCATGGAAAATTCTTGATTCTTTAGATAGGATTGAACATTACATCTCCTGAAACTTTTCCTTCTGCCCATGTTTTTGTGTCTGTTGATAGGCATACTGTAGTTCAGCAACATCCAGATGTCCTCCATCAGAGATAATTTTCTTTAGAAATACTCCTTTCTGTTATAATAAAATGATGAAAATACTTTTGTTGGTACTAAGAAGCAGGTAATTTCCATACCCCTGTATAAGAGACATTAAATGTTGAGATTTATCAAGTTCCAATGTAGTTCTAAGGGGCGCGGTGGCTCAGTGGCTAAGGCACTGAGCTTGTTGATCGAAAGGTCGGCAGTTCAGTGGTTCGAATCCCTAGTGCCACGTAACAGGGTGAACTCCCGTTAGTTGTTCCAGCTTCTGCCAACCTAGCAGTTCAAAAGCATGTAAAAAATGCTAGAAAAAATAGGGACCACCTTTGGTGGGAAGGTAACAGTGTTCCGTGCACCTTTGGCATTTAGTCATGCCGGCCATATGACCATGGAGACACCTTCAGACAGCGCTGGCTATTCAGCTTTGAAACGGAGATGAACACCGCCCCCTAGAGTTGGGAACAACTAGCACATATGTGCGAGGGGAACCTTTACCTTAATGTAGTTCTACTATTGGAGGAAAAATGAATAAAGTGGTTACTTTTTTCAAACCTTTTGTGCCAGAATTAAATGGAAATATTACTGCAAATAGTGATAGGGGAAAGATTGTCAGGTATGTTTCAAATATACTAATGAACAAGCTAGGAAAGTGGTACTGGCTGAATGTCAGCATTTAAATACCACAATAAAGTTTTTTGTAAATTCATTTTGAGAAAATGATCAGATCCCTGATTTTTCTAATCTTTGCAAATCAGGACACATGGATCTCAGAAACCAATTCATTTTCAGAATGCTGAATATTGATTTTTATTTTTATTTTTTTTAAAAAGCTTCCTTAATCAGTTTTCCCAGCACACTGGCAAAGAAAAATTCCCTTGAGAGTCATACGTATCATCCATTAGCATAATGGTATTATAAAGAAATGTTACTTTCATGAAAGTGGTTTCACTCTCTAATGTTAGCATAAAAGACCACATGAAAAACAGAAATAGAACTGTGCTTTATTTTTAAAAGATAGTTTGATGTTGGAAATTGCATCAAAATTAAAATTCCAAAGGGAATCTTCACTCAGAAAAGCAAAGTTGATTATTGATAATAGTTACTTTAAACATTCCCAGTCTAATTCAACAAGTGCTCTTAGAACAAGCAATTATCTGGTTTTAATTCTGTGAGATCAAACTGGGGTTCAAGTTACACCACTATCCTCCAGCCTCAGTTTCCCATCTGGAAAATGAGAAATATGGTAAGATATATTACTGAATTGCTACAAAATCAAGCACCATTACAATGAATAGGATTTCTAAATCTTGGAATTCCAGATTATTGTAGATATTTTAACATAAGCATTGCCGGTGGAATTAAAATATTAATGTTAATTTCTTTTTTAAAAAAAGATCCTCAAATTTAGTTATTTTATATCATCTTAGGAAAGATGTACGTTTGGTGAAAAAAATGTTTCAGGTTCTATTTGCATCAAGATCAAATGGCTAGTTTTGGCAAAAGCAAAATAAAACTGGAATAGGAATGCCTTGATACCTTCTTATTTCCTGAGAATAGGCAAGAGTATTATAGTGAAGTCAAATAATGAAAATATTACAGACCAATTGGACCACAGCGGGATGAGACAAAATGTTTTGGCAGCAGAAATTATTATTTCCTTTGCCCCTTGACACTCAAAGAGAGAACATAGCATCCACGTGATATCACCTGGTAGCTGTGTCTGATTAGCTATAATTCCAGATTCAAGCTTGTTACATGATCCCTGATGGCCTGGAATCATTAGACCCAAGAAGAACATGCTATTTAATGACACTGAATAACAGTGCTTAAGCAGCAGCTGAGAAAGATAATGATTAGTAACAAAGAACCACAAATGAAGTTTACCATCAAGAGGACATGGGGTGAAGAGTTATTTACTTATTATTCCCTCCCTCACCTTTTTGCAGTATGAAATCTGACAATGTAAACCAAAGTACTAGGGGAAAAAAGTGTTCATGTGTTTTCAGAAAACTATAGTTTCAGAACTATAATTAGAGGAAAGGGAGAGAAAAATACTAATTGTCAAAAGCACATTAATTAATGATTGATATATATGCTTGTAATGAATCATGGTATCCTTCGTAGCATCTTCCTAAACAATCTGCTTTTTTGTATTGGTCCAACTCTGACAAATTGCAAAATTAAGTAGATATCAAATACCAAATTTCTATCATAACAGAGAAAGGAAAAAATTAGCAGAGGACAAAGCTAATTTTCTTCAACTGCTTTCCTCAATCAGGATGCCTCCTAGACATTCAACTACCAGAATTTCTCCAATCATCAAGGCCATATTTTGAAAATTTAAGGGGTTGAACCGTAGTGGGTGGAGAATGTCAAACTTTGAGGACGTTTTGCAATCCTGGTCATTAATAGACAGGGATCCCAGGACACCATAACTTTGTGATTAGGTTAACTATATAAACAGTATATGAGCAATTATATTAAAAGGTGTTTGCTGAATCAGAATCAATATTTAGGTTGTTATTGGTGACAAGTTTTTGTTTGACTGTTTTTTAGAAAGTGCACTTCTGTTTTTTTGAAGATATGGGCTTCAAAAATCTGGATGCCAATAGATGCAGCAAATCTAATGCTTATCAACAGTTTGGCAGAATAAGTATGATAGCCATTGCATTTTCTATCAATCTGTCAAAAAAACACATTGAATGTGATATATTAAAAATTATGTGGATCATTAATTTTAATGATTATGATTTAATGATTTAAAAATTAATAAAACATTTTAAAAAAATTATGTGGATCAGACCTTCATTTGGTTTCATTACCTCATGTGTTTCATGTTTCTAAATTATGGTTATTGTCCAAGAACTGCCTAAAATGCTCAACTGCCCTGTTCAAACTCTAGCATCATTCACATCAGTTAGACTATGTAAGAAGTAGGTAGTCAAAAGATTTAATCTTTCTTTCTTTTTTTTTTTTTTGATAAAAAAAAATGCTTTTCCATTATTTAGTTCCAAATTCAATTGCCTGGGCTTCTGACAGCACATTGACTTAGAAAGATCTAAGCCTCTTTGTCCAGTCTAACACCACTTGAAAAAAATGTATCTAATCACATGTTTATGCTATCATTTCAATTCAATTCAATGGATTAATAATATAAATTCTTCCTGATTTAAATTGGTTACAGCAACTGTGGGCTTCAGCTCTGGCTTAGGCAGAATAATTTTCTCTGGTTATACATCAGATATTTTAGATCTCAAAGGAAGAGTTATTTTCAAGAAAATCTACAACTACCGGTAAGAATTGGTTCTACATATAAACACAGAACATTTTCCTGTGTGAATTGACTGAGAAGATCAATTCAAGTTCACCAGGGCCAGTGGTCGGATTCAAATAATTTAACAACAGGTTCTGTGGGTGTGGGTAGGTGGGCATGTGAGTAGGTGGGCATGCTAGGTGGTCATGTGACTGGGTGGGTGTGGCTAGGTGGTCATGTGACTGGATGGGCATGGCCAACTTGACATCACTTACTCCCACCCATCACATGACACCACCTCAGCCACGCCTACCCAGGTTTTGTGGTTTCTGGTATTTTCTTTTAAACAGGTATCTCTCTCTCTCTCTCTCTCTCTCTCTCTCTTTCTCTCTCTCTCTCTCTCTTTCTCTCTGTCTTTCTCTTTATCTCTGTTTCTCATCTCTCTCTTTCTCCCTCTCTCTTTCTCTCATCTCTCTTTCTCTCATCTCCTCTCACTCCTATCTTTCTTTCTCCCTCTCTGTTTCATCTCTTTCTCCCATCTCTCTCTCTCTTTCTCCCTCTCCCCCTCATCTCTTTTTCTCTCTCATCTCCTCTCTCTTTCTTTCTTTCTTCTTCTCTCTGTTTCTCATCTCTCTGTTTCTCTCATCTCTTTCTCCCTCTCTCTTTCCTCTCTCCTCTCTTTTTCTTTCTCCCTCTCTCATCTGTTTCTCATCTTTCTCTCCTCTCTCTGTCTCATGTGTGTGTGTGCATGCTAAAGCACAAGCCTGATAGAGGAGACAGCCATCCATTTCCCCGGCACAGGAAGGGGTTTGAGGCTGCATTGCAGCCCTGAATTCCAACATCACAACCGCAACTTACTCTTTCCCCCCCTCTTGTTGTGGTATTGCTCTCTTCTTCTTTCCCCCTTGCCAGTCCACTCGCAGCACCTGCGGAGCTCAAGACTTTCCCTTCTTTTCTTTCTTGAGGCACCGGCTTTAATGGAGGGGCAGCAAAGTGACAGCAGCAGGTGAGATCTAGGCCCACGTTCTAGGTGTTTGTTCTGCTCTTTTTCCCTCCTATTTCGCAACATTTAACCTATCCCCATTTCTATGACAGCCAGCCGGCCAGCCTGCCCATCTTCTGGGATGGCTGGAGCACATGGCATTGCCATCACAGGGTAAAAGTCTGAAACAACTGGGCTGCTTGGCTTGCTCTGACAAATCGCCTTTTTTTTTCTTCCCTCACCTCATTTTTTTTAACTTGCCATTTTAGAGGCAAAACCCAGGGTGCATGGGTGCATGGGGCAACGGTCTTGGTTGCCCTGTCCCCTCTCCTCTACTTTTTTTTCCACCCTCCTTTTCACTCAATGGCTGCCCCCCCCTTGAGACTGTAGTCTCAAGGATCATGAAGCAAGAGAAAAGGCAGCTACGTGTGCTGCCGCTGCCTTCCAGACGGCTGCCCCGGGAGCGAGGGGGAATAAAGAGGCCATCTAACAGGCAAAGGTTCACTCACTTGCTTTGCTCTTCCCACCTCCACTGCCTTTTTGGCTCCCTCATCTTGCAGCCAGCTTTCTCATTTAGGGAGACCCTGCAGATCGGGAGGGTCACACAGCAAGAGAAAAGGTAGTGAAACTTGCAAGAGCAGAGGCGGGAAAGCAAAGCAAGGGCTTCCGGATGGCCTCTTTATCCCCCCTCACTACCAAGGCAGCCGGGTAACACAACATGAGGCCATGCAGGCTTTATAGTGTTTCTAGGAGAAGGGAAGCTGCTGCTGCCATTCCAGAGGGCAGGGGATGGCAGGGGATGGCTGGGAGGTCAGGCACTCCCACAACCTGGGTGGGTGGGCAGGCTCAGGCTGTCTGGCAGAGGGCGATCATTCCTTCACTTGTGATCCTTAGGAGACTGACCAGGAGCGCCCAGCAGGCTTGGGTTAGACTGGGTGGCTCACACAGTGGTGGTGGCAGGGATCACTGGTCTGGGGGAGGGCTGCCACCAGACCTGGATGTGGTGGGCTGCCCTCACCCAGGTGGCTCCAAAATTAAATGCAGAAAGCAGCATACCATGGGAAGGAGACCTGCTCCAGACCTGCCCATTTGGTTGAAAGGCTGCCCCGGGAGCAACATGGCAAGGCTTGGTCTCCTTTTTGGCCTAGCTCTCAGCTGCCACCCACTCAGCCTCCCCTCTACCTCAGGTACTGCATCCAACCTGTGCCAGGGCAATTTGCCATTTCTGGGCAGCAGTTGAACAACCCTCAGGGAGAGCACTGCACTGGGGCACTGTGTGCCTGAACCAGGCACTTTCTCTTTGGCCTCCCATCAGAGCTGTACCTGAAAGATGGCCGAGCCTCATTGTGTCATCTCCCCCCTGCAGCCCTTTGGACAAGCACTGTGGGCCCCCTTCCCCACCTTCAGCCGTACCTTCTCAGGCAAGGTGAACAGTGGCTGCATGGGAGGCAGCTGGGTGAGGAGCAGAGATTGGTGAAGGAAGGCTTACCACGTATGCTGCGGGCATGACTCTATACATCACCCAAGGCTGGTGAATTGTGATAAAGAGTGTGTGGGAGGGGCGGGGCAGAAGGGGAGGGATGGGCAGGGAATTTAACAACCAGTTTGCCTGAACTGTCTCAAACTGGTTGAATCCCACCACTGACCAGGACATGCTTCCAAGTTGATATGTACTGGCTTAGAGTCTTGTAAGCATGGAAATAGTGGGATCTAGAAGTTATCTGTATATTGAGAGAAGGCAGTAGAGTTATTGTTGCTATGTTGATTAAGGCTTATCTGGGTGACTCTGATTCTATTTCTCCTCTTTAGAACTCATCACTTGGTGAGTTCTAGATAGCAAGAATAGTAAATTCCAGATCTTGTTGTCTTGATCTAAATCACAATGTTCTACCATATGCTCATTTATTCATTGGGCAAACCCTTATTCTTACATTTTTCCCATTATTTGGGATTTCACCTCTACCCCTGATCCCAAGGATTTACTTTGTCCTTCCCATCAAAACTTGAATTACTTTTGTTGTTCTTGGCAGCTACAGTTTAACTGCTTTCCATTAGCATATATATTTGTCTGTGAAACATGGCTAAACTCATCCCTCCCTGACTCCATTATCACAGTAAGAGAATATCACATTTACCAGTCTGATCACGAAACCTGCAGAGGTGGTGGAGTAGCTATCTTCTACAAAAAGTCACTAAACCTAAAAAATATTCGAGTTGCACATAAACTCACTCTTCCGGAAACTATCATCTGCGAACTGTCCTCTGACACCACACTTCCTTTTTACTATGTTACAGAGCCCCCAACCTCGACATTGCACATGCAAACAAATTAACTACACTACTAACATGAGTAGCTTCTTGCCCATACCCTCTCACCTTTCTGGTTGACCTCAACTTACCTCTTATGAATTGGACAATAAACGAATGTACAACTGAACCCATCCATACAACCCTATGTACTAGTCTAGGTCTAGATCAACTAGTAACTAGCAACACTAGACTCAACAACTGCCTCAACCTCATCTTCTGCAACAGGTTAAACTCAATTTATGGACTACAAATAAAAGAACCCTTTTCCAATAGTGACCACAACATGATCGACTTTTGTCTCAATATATGGCCTTACAAAAATCACCATAATAATGGGATACCCAACTACAACTTCAAAAAAAGCCAACTATGATCTCATAGACATTGACCTCTCATCTTGTGATTGGCAAATTCTATTCTCTGACTGTAACACTGCTGAAGACCATTATAACATTTTCTTGCTCAAAGTCAATAGAGTTATTAAACTATGTGTACCACTAATCACCACCAAAACCAGGAAAAACAAATTACCCATATCAATAAGAAAGCTCCAATCCCCCCAAAAAATCCATCTGTCGAAAAGACAAAACTAGCTATATAGCTAATGTTGAAAGCCACTACAAAAATATATGCCAATTATTACATCAAACAAGAAGAAAACCTTCTGTGCACGAAATCCAACCACGCCTTCCATAATTTTGTAAACAACAAACTTAAAGACCCAAGATCCATTCCACTCCTAAAAGGACCTAACAGTAAAGAATGCAACGATGAAGCAGTTAAAGCAAACTTCTTTAACCCATTCTTTGGCTCAGTCTTTGTAAACAGCAATGGCTCATGCCCAACATTCCCTAGTTGCACTACTAATAACTACAATGATCTAACACAAATAGATTTCACAGAAGATAATGTTGAAAAGGTACTACACAAACTAAAACCATCTCTATCTATCGGACCTGATGGACTACGTGCTTATTTCTTAAAAAACCTTTCCACTGCTATAGCAGAACCCCTAAGCATAATCTTTGAAAAACCTTGCAGGACCAGCTCCCTACCCATCCTATGGCCACTAGCCATGGTCATCCTTATCTTGAAAAAGGGAGACTCCAGCCTAGTCGAAAATTACAGACCAGTTCTTTATGCTGCGTCACCTGCAAAGTCATGGAATCAATCATCAATCAATCCATTACCCTCCATCTAGAAACAAATAACCTACTCTCTAATAAAAATTTGATTTCAGAAAAAAATTATCCTGTAATCTACAACTTCTTCACTGCAAAAACATATGGACTACAAATCTTGATCAATAGATGCAATTTACATAGACTTCTGTAAAGCCTTTGATTCAGTGGTACATGACAAACTACTTCTAAAACTAAAATCCTATGGCATCTCCAGACCCCTCCATAATTGGATAACCGCGTTCTTGTCAAACAGACAAGGGGTCAAAATAGGGAGCACCCTATCAAATCCAGCACCTGTTAATAGCGGTGACACCCAAGGCAGCATTCTAGGACCAACACTCTTCATACTGTACATAAATGACTTTTGTGATCATATTATAACTGTGTTCCCTTTGCCAATGATGTAAAATTATTTAACACCACCAACAATGCTGCTACCCTTCAAAAAGACCTTGACTTTGTATCAGAATGGTCAAAAAATTGGCAATTCAAAATCTCAACCAACAAATCCTTTGTCTTACACATTGGCAAAATTAATCAGAACACAAAATACAAGCTGAGTGGACACGACCTTGTAGATGACCCACACTCTGTCAAGGACCTTGGAGTACTCAAATCAAATGATCTAAGTCTTAATGAAAAAGGCATTAAGGGTTGTAAACCTAATTTTGCATAGCTTCTTCTCTGGTAATATTACACTACCAACCAGAGCATACAAACATTTGCTAGGCCAATTCTCGAATACAGCTCATCTGTCTGGAATCCACACTGCATATCGGACATTACTACAATTGAACATGTTCAGAAATATTTCACAAGAAGAGTCCTCCACTCCTCTGCTCATAACAAAATATCTTATGCCACCATACTTGAAATTCTGGGCTTAGAAAATTTAGAACTATGCAGCTTTCAGTATGACCTAAGCATAGGTCATAAAATCATCTGCTACAATGTCCTACCTGTCAATGACTACTTCAGCTTCAACCACAACAATTCACGAGCACACAATAGATACAAACTTAAAGTGAACCTCTCCAAATTCGATTGCAGAAAATATGACTTCAGCAACAGAGTGGTCAATGCCTGGAATACATTACCTGACTCTGTGGTTTCATCCCAAACCCCCAAAATTTTAACCTACGACTGGCTACTGTTGACCTCACCCCATTCCTAAGAGGTCTGTAAGGGGCATGCATAAGAGCACCAGAGTGCCTACCATCCCTGTCCTAATGTTCCCTTTAATTGTATTCATTTAATGTATTCAATTCATGCTTTTACTTATATATATTATCTAATTTGTACTTGACAAATAAACAAAATAAAAAAATAAATAGCAAGGTAATATGTGACTTATTTCTCCACAGTGCATAAGACAAATAAGTCTTCACCGGATCTATATTTCACTATTGGTATGTTAGTGGAGTTATAGTACCTTCATGTTAATCGAATATTACTCTCATGTTAATTGTACATTATACAATTAAGCTTTATGTTAATTGTATATTACCCTCTTTAACAGGAGTATCTCAATGGTTTAAATCCTAAGAAGATGAAGAGAAAACCAGAAAAACAACTTAGCAAGAGAATAGCAATGGCTGAGCAGTAGCTACTAGTCATAGCAGTTTTTAGGCTCCAGAGAGAAGGTGATGATGATCTATTTCAGTATTAGATGGAGGACGTGACTTATTCTTTCACCAATATTATTTAATTTGGGTCAGATTAATTGCCCACTGCAATGTAGGACTCTTCCATCCTCTCATGAACAGAGGAAAGAATCAGACTAGGAGCAATTGAGAAATAATTGGAAATCCTTTTGATGTTGTCGGCAAAAAGACCTAATAAGAATAAGAAAAAAGAACCCAATGCTTAGAGCAAGCCAATTCTTTTAAAAATGAATAATTTTTAAAAGTTGTGAAAGCTAATTAATAATCAGAGAAAGAAAGTTAACAGTCACAAAGATCCAAGTGTTTTATTAATAATAAATTCTAACGCAACCTCTCCTTTTGCCTCTGAGTATTAAGTTGCTGAGTCAAAGAGATTTTGTGTGTGTGTATGTGGGAAGACTAAAAGAATTGGAGGACTCTTGCCAGCTATGTTTTTAATTCCTTTCATCCTCAACAGGTGTTTGTAACATCTGTAACAAGGCCATCCTCGACAAAAAAAGATTTGCAACTTAATCCAAGGTATATTGCTTTCATAAACACATTTTTATCTATTCCTAGCTTCTTCCCTCAAGACAGAAAAATAAGGCACTCTTATTTAAATGTGCACTGCTTCTTTGTGGCAGGAGAATATTAATGGTGAAAAATAAATAGCTTTCTCTTATGTAGAATTCTCTGCTGAGCATGATGGGGTGTATGAGTTTATATGTGTGGGTAAGTGAATGAATGTACGTGTGTATAGAATGAGAAAGAATTCCTATTCCCTTAGATGTCCCAGAGTAATATTTTTGCTTGTGAATATGCATTTATCAATTCAGCTGCTCAGATGAACTAATCCAACAAGCATGTGTTAACCTTCAATACAGTTACCATCATGTTAGACTCATTAACACCAGATGGGTGAGGCATATGCTGTAAGCACGGCCAAAATCTTTAAGTGCATCAAAGAGCTTATATTTGCCAACCAAAAGAACTGGAAATTTCCTGCTTTCTTTACTTTGGAAATATCTTTAGGTTCAAAAGAGGCTTGTAGTGAGAGGTTTTAAGCAACATGCTAAATTGGACACAAAGGTGTAGTCACTCAATCCATCCATCTGAATTCAGTTGGGAGGGCTTTTCAGTTGCTCATATCATCAGTCATATGTTCTGTGAACATTCCAATCACTAACTCTAGTTCCAGACAGCTCTGGGATTATCAGATGCTAAATTAACTCCCTGATCAGCCAGGTTATGCAGACTGTAGATTGGGGAATTAATTTTCTCTTCCTGCTTCTGAGAGTTCAAAAAACAAGGTATTTCTCTAAGCATAGCTTCTTTGTCATTTTATTTTCCTTCCCTCCCCCCATAAAAATACTGACCTCAGTTACATCATTATGAATATTTAGGTGTTTGGTGTTTTGTTTTTTTTCTGGCAAAGAGAAAAAAGGGAGGGGGATACAACCTCTTCTGTTATAACTGGAAAAGGTGAAATAAAGTGTCTTCCAAATTCATCAAGTGATCCCTGATGATCTGATGCAGATGCACAGGAGTAAATCAGCCATGTCATCTAAACATGGATATTTAGCAGCTTTAGGCAAGGTCATTTGGCTCTGGCTGAGCATAAGGTACAAATACAACTATTGCTGATTTCTCAAATATAGCTTAACGCTTAGTATCCCATGTGTGCCTTGCTCCTGATTGCATTCATGAGTGTCATAGGAGGCAAGTGATATCACAGAAGTCATGACATCATTGGAGAAGTGAAATGAATTCTGTGAATCAATCATATCATATCACATGATACAATCATGAACTCTGTGATATCATTACACCATTGTAAATGACTGAATTCACTCTTTGTGACAGTTTTCTTAATCATGTAGGGTGGATAACTCATAGAAGAGCAGTTTTGCATGGACTTCAACCTTATTTTCTCCCAAATAATTTCAGATGACACCAAGCTGATAGAAATAGGCAACACTCCAGAATGTAGTTTCATGATCCAGATGGATCACGACAGA
>JANHFM010007207.1:14734-28929 GCA_032468115.1 Grayia smithii
CTATTCTATTCTATTCTATTCTATTCTATTCTATTCTATTCTATTCTATTCTATTCTATTCTATTCTATTCTATGAAAAACTAGATATTCTTCACCCAACTGAGAGAGGTCAAAGAGAAGGAAGAGAAATACAGGAAGAGAAGCATGAGAACAGCAAAGTAAAAGACAAGCCATTACATATCTCCTTTCCAGTATTGTCATAACAAAATGTGCTAATACTTCATTGGGGGGAATAAACCATCCATGAATATTTCAGACATACTTTCTCCTCCTTGAAAACATTTTTTTTCTCTTCACTTGAAATAAAAAGAAACTCGGAAATATTTCTTTTCCCAGCAATAAACACAACTGCTTGTAGAAAGTTGAATGTTGTCCAGTGGGGCAAATGACAATGATGCAAATATTTATGTTCCTTCAGTGGATGGCTCTGAATACGAATTTTTCCACACCATTCCTAAAAAGAAGATAAGAGTCAGTTATCTGGGTAAGAGGAGGCCAGCTGCTTTCAATTGATGCATAATATTAGCCAAACTCTTCATTTACTTATTTTCTTAGTACACAATTATTTCTTAGTTTATTTTAAGTATGCATATTTCTGCTGCTAATTTTCTACTTACTTATCCAGCTAGTATTAAATTATCTATTTCTGTATGGGAGATAATTAAAGGACATCTTTAACTTCCATTCAATGTAAATATAATCAACCTTTTACAGCACAAAGAACACCTCTACCCAATATTGAATGTTAAAGTGCTTTAGAACCATATCTTTATCATATAAACCATATCTTTATCAACCTTAAAGACAAGGCTTTAATATTAATGTTTAATCTGTTTTATAACTCAGAGAATAATATTACACATACACACACACACCAAGGTAGCTCTTCTCTGCTGTTGAATGGCAATTTGGTCTATCATTCTTGATTTGATTGGCTGTCTTAGTATGTCAGGGGGCTTCTTCTTGGAAGTATACCCCTTGTCATGGTTCCAAGTAACACCCCCATGAAAGAAGACTCCGAGGCTTGAAGTTCCTCAAAGTTCCATTTTATTAGAGATGTCATTTTGGCACATCTGAGAAAACCCGAATCTGAAAGCTTCCAGGTTTTCCCCACGCAAAGAAAAGTCCAAGTCTCTGCCCAGCACCCACATGTCCATCACATGGTCCAATTACTGCACCATCCTAACTGGAGATGCCTCCCAGTTCCAGCCTTCCAGGTGCAGGGCAAGATGTCCTTGACTCTCTGAGAAAGGAATGTTATTATGACTATATATCACGCTTGCTCCTTACAATCCCCTCTCCCAATTTCCCACAGTAGTAAATGTGGCAGGCCTGAATGGCCCAATGGAAAAGATGGCTTCCAGGCATGATACTCCTCTAGTTTTGGGTCTTGTACTACAAAATTTTGCATTTTTCTTGGTCAAAATGTGTCCTATTTCTTATTTTTAATTGCACTCTGAGTTGGACAGCATTTTTCCAAAAATATTTTGACACAGAACAATAATGAATATTTGTTACCCTGTAATCTTGAATACAGAGTGATTTGATCATTCTAAATACAAAACATATCAAAGGTTTACATTCAGTCCATACATAAACTGCTGTGCCATGTAAAAAATATGAATCTTAATAATTAATAATAAATCAGTTTACCAAAATTGTCCTATTTATAATTTTGGAACTCTCCCCTTCCAGTAAGTATTCTAGAAGATTCTGGAGCTAATATTCTGTTCTTGAGACTGTCTATAATGGAAACAAGGAAGAGATGGGGCGTTAGAAGAAAACAAACACAAAATCCACCTTGGGTATTCTCCTATACTATGAGTCTACTGAGCCTACTTCAATTCATGGCTAAAACGACTCATTTCCTGCTTTAATTAGACAATTGGGTCCCATGTCTATGTTCCCCAAAAGCTAATTCAGCTGTTTTGGTAGAGTACAAAGCATAGACATTGTGAGCAAAGCTTGAGCAACATTAGGAAAAAGACAGATGGAAAGACTGAAACAGTGGCTGAAGCCTTGGAAAAAGAATGGACAATTTCTGTGAGATTTCAGAGCTCAGTCAGTGATCTTTCAGCAACAAAATTGCAATTTGCTGCTCTGGATAGCAGTAGGATCCATTATATTGCTAAATTTTGGAATATTCCAAAGCTACCAACTTAGCAACAATATATAACAACTCAGAAGAAGGCAAAGTGCTCCTCAAGCAGAGTTTTTTTCTTCTACAGCCAACGGTGGAAGCTACATAATTTATTAGAACTGTGCCATCCCAGACAGCTGCCTTATCTACTTATTATGATCTTGTTTTACAAATCTAATCTACAGAAGTATCATCACAGGGTAAGTTTAAGCTTTCTTCTCTATTAATTCTTTTTTAATTCTTCCTGCATGGCTTTGAAAGCACTATCAAAATTTCAGCACTATGTATGTTTCCAAAATAATATCAAAAGAGATATTTTAAAATATGTGGGAGTGCAAGCATAAAACCTCTTTAAAGCATCTGCATGAACGTGAAAAAATATGTATCACTGTAGTGAATCCTCTGATATAGTTGCGTTTTTAACGTGACTCCTTAAAGCAGCCACCGTTCATAAAGTAGCTGTGCCATTAGTGTATAATAACAACTTCATCTCAAAGGTGCTTTTTCAAAGGTTGGTCAGAACTAACTCTTCCATTCCCCACCAGCACCACCCCAACCCTCCAGCCAGAACTGATGAAACTTCTCGGATGACAAGCGAAACGTCTTCTCCTTCATCAAGGGAAAAATCTTAGTCCGGTTGCCTTTTGAAACAGCACCTTTGAGACTGTCATGACCTGGATGATTGACAATCTCCATAGACAAAACTACTTCTTCTATTTTTAAAGGTTTTTTTTTTAAGGGTTTATATGTAATCTTAAAAAACAACGTGGCCACTTTAAAGAGCTATTGCATTTATGTTCTTGTGTAAAAAACAAAATACTTTAAGCTAGGTAGAAGCATGCTAGTGAGATGGCAAACTTCATTACTATGACTTGCAGAGCAACTTAATAAGAAACCTCAAGAATGGGGTTCGATCTTAATTAAAAAGAACATTGGCTGCCTATCAACCCAATCAATTCACATTAGTAAATCCATGTTCAGATATATAATTTGTACTTAGAAGAGTTCTCACTGTAGCAATCCTGAGTTGTACTAAGGGGAAATATCCAAAAAAAAAATCTATCATAGGATACTAAAAACAGAAATAATTATATTAAGGACATGAAGGATACTGAAATGTTTCCTGGATTTTCCATCCTTTCAGAATGGGCTTTCAACTTTATATTCTTTGTCCACAAATATTTTCCAGATTTTTTTTTTTACGATATTTTCTGTAACCTCATAGAACCTTATAAACTGAGGTTTATGGATGGTTTTCTTCAGTATTGTTCTGATTAAAATGAATGACTGGGGTAATTGCTTTGTTTCCTGACCTAAGAAAGTCAGTTATAAATTGAGAAGATTGTTGTTGGTTTTTTTAAAGTCTTCTAAAGTAATGCAAGAGCCCTAGTGCATGCTTAGGATTCTTCACAATGCTCCAAACTCATATCCATAGTACAAAATAAGATATTATATTTGCCTGAACATTTACTATTTTTATTTTTATTATGCTAAACTCATTAACTGAATAGATTTATATATTTATAGAATATTACAAAAACAATTCTTTTAAAATAATCACAGTAATAAAAAGGAGAAGACCTAGGAAATTGGGTTATAAACAGAACCCCACCATAAAAATCTGTCTATTATCACTCAGAAGTGTTCTTTGTTGCCTCTTTGTAAAAACAAATTAATTCAATGTTGACAAACCAATATTAACACTCCATTGGGGCAAATTAAACATAGATTTCAGTGTTCTATGATCACTCTAACCCTAACCCTTTAGTCAGTCCCATGCCCCTAAATTCCTCGCTTTTGGATGTCTTGTAAGGTTTCAAACATTGGAGATATAACTGGAAGGAATTTATTTTAAAAGTTACATTGGTTTTTTTCTATGAATTTCCCTATGTGAAAACATAATATTCTTCAATATATTCTCTTCCAGTGTCTGCTAAGACTTTTGAATTTAAGCACTACTTTGACCTGCCAGTGACTGGTAGTCATCAGATTCTGTTGCCGGAAAGTTTAAAGGTTAATTGAAATCAGAGGAGCAAAACCTATCCAATTGTCCAATTAATTATGTTCAACTCCCTTCCACCTCTTCCATTATCTCATAAACATAATCAACTGGCCAATCACTAGTGAATGAGAGACAAAAGCTCCTACAGCCCTGCAGCCACTTATCTTGATGGTTTGCACTTGCTTAACCGTCAAGTTGTTAAATCTAATAAAAAGGTATGTCACAGGGAGAAGCTGAATGCATATGTGAATGGGGGAGTTGATGACATCTTCATATTTTGTCTTTCTCCTTGGTCTAAAATAACCCCTCCCTTTTTACTGCCCTGTAATTCCTTAATTCAGGATAGAATTAGAGTGATTGCATGGAGTTTAGCATTTACTGAAAAGAATTTAAGGAAGGCAAATATACTTTGAGATTTATTGCAACTTCCATTCTATCATATAAGCAAATGGTAGCCACTTCAAATAGACCTACTGAACCATTTATAGTTCAGTATAAATGAACTATTCATAATCACTATTTAGATAACATTTCCTGACAGTTCCATGAAGAAACTTGGCTTGTGTTGCAATTGATGGTATTTGCCAGCCTGCCATCCTATGAACAATCAGAAAATTACAGGATCTGTTGTTCATTGTCTTGTATAAATAATTTTGTGCTAAGAATGATATGTTTTGAAATACGAATTTGGAAATGAATTTTGAAAAGTTGAAATCTCTGTTTCAATAATTGGACTAAAACACAAGCATATATTAGAGGCAGTTTTATTTAAAAATTATATATTAGACCAATCTGCATATAAAAGCCTGAAAGTTTCAGGAAACAGGTGCACAAGAAATAAAATATGAGAAAATCTGTAACAGTAGCTTAGATCACATTGAATATAATCCGCACATTTCTTATTCAAATTCCACTAGTTGTCATTTTGTTTCCAAATGCATATCTCTATTCTGATCCTGAAATAAAGAATAAAATAGGAATATGAAAATGAAAATATATCCATGCTTTGCTTCAGCCTTGGTGGTGCAGTGGTTAGAGTGCAGTACTGCAGGGTACATCTGCTGACTGCTGGCTGCCTGCAATTTGGCAGTTCGAATCTCACCAGAGGGCTGTTAAAACACTGTAAAGTGGTATATAAATCTAAGAGCTAGTGCGAAGTGCTATAATGGCCAGGAAGCATAAATTAAGTAAAGTTGTATTGAGAATATAAATTTTAAAATATCTAATTGTAATGGGAACCTCTTTCTGATGACTTCTAGCAAATTGTAAAAAAAATAAAATAAAATTGCCACTATCTCTTTAGGTGATTTTAATGTTTGCTCTTCTGAACTGATTTTAGTTAGTACCTATTTATTTCTTTATTTGTTTTACTTTTTTAACAAACCATCATAATCCACATAGACTTGTGGTATCACACAATCACAACCAAAATAGTTCTAACAGTAACATCAGAGATACAAGATACCTCTTTGATTACTATAATCACAACTAGTTATAACGCTGATGACAGATTGAATCATATAAACTTCTGAACAGCTCAGGGTTTTTTTTCTCTAAAAGCCAGAAGTGATGGAGCCATCTGGACTTCTGGTTGAAGGCTGTTCCATAGAGTATATGACACCTTTGGAGAAACAAGATACTCCTGCTTCCCCTTAGATCTCAGGCAGGGAAGGTACTCTTAACAACCCATTTTGAGATATATATACTAGACGGACAGGATCTATTTGAAGTAAATGATTGTTAAGGTATTTGCCAAGCAATGTAAGGCTTTAAAGGTCAGTAAAAACAGCAGTTTGATGTGTATCAGGTAGCCAATGCTGAGTCCAAACACTAGGGCTAGGCACAAATAGTAATTCTCACTCACATACGTGCAAGGTCCTGTCCTTTGGATCAAGGGAGATAAGGGGTCATATTTTAGCTGCTAATTTCTTATTCATTCTATACTGAATATAATAATGGCTTTTAATCTGAATATTAAAATATTGTCACAAATGAAGGCAAATATAGGTGTCCTAGGAGGTTTAGTCTTCTGAGATTTTGGACTCATGCTGGAGTCCATCCTCAGGGAATGTCTTACAGTTTATATTGACTGTTTCCTAATATGATTTGATTGCTTATTTGTTTCCAAAGACTATCATTAAATGTTGTACCTTATGATTCTTGACAAATTCTTCATCCAGGGCTTTGGTAATGAATAATGAGACTCTTCACTGGGAGCTGAGTGGCATATCAATTTATTAATATATGATTATTGAATAAAAACAAATCACAGTTGCCAGTTCTTTAGCTGGTTTTGGCCTTTGTACACATCCATTCTTTCCCAAAACTTAAGATGTTGTAAGGCCACACTGCTTGGATCTGCACATATAATATGTTGATACATTGTGACATCATAGATTCTTGGGAAGAATTCATTGTGAAGACCAACACCAGCTAAAGAACTGGCAGCTGTGATTTCACGTTCTTGTGTCTTATACAATAATAATAAAGTGTATTACCAATTTGGAATCTGTAGCTAGCTGCAGAAGCAGTTGGTATGTTGGTGCACCTACCTAAATGTGTCAGGTCTACATGGTATTTAGGGATATTAGAATCGGTTTCCCCCTCTCTGTTTAAAAGGATAACACACTGCTCATTGTAATTGATATCCCCAAACAGGAGCACTTATTCAGAATATAAAACTACACTAATTCTTTTACAAAGCAAAAGGCAATGTTGTGTATTGGAAATAAGAACTGCAGATTGATTGTCAGCCCTCTGAGGTAGGCCAGGAGAGGAAAGAGATTCTACAAGAAATGTTGGCACTGTACTTTATTGATATCTGGTAGAATAATAGAATTTTGAAAGCATTTCCCCTTCTCTCCCCCTTACATAAAAGTAATAAAAGTGAGGCCATATCTTTTTTGTATCTTGTCTTCCCAGGCTTAATTCATGTTTTGCTAACATTCTCTGTATTCCTTTTCCAAGGTAACTCTGTAGTTCTCTATATTAATTTATATCAATAAACGTAATTAAACTTGCATTTTTCAACGTAAGAGTTGTTGTTTAAACATCCCATGATTCTTGCAAAGAGAAAAAGAAAAGACTCTTCTCTTTGACTCACTATCCCATTAGTAGCAGATCCAGGTGTATTTTTCTGATGGTGAACTAGGAAATGAATAGAAATCAGATGATGTTAGTGGCCACATACGTATATTCACAGATTACTTAGTTCATTTATTTTCTCAATGAAACACTTAAAAACCCAGAAAATGTTGCTGTTAATCATAGCACACATACCCATACTTAATTATATTATATCCATTTTTCTTATGATATCTTTTTCATTGTCTTTAATCAATGAAATAGTTTTTTAGTCTTTAAACAAAATTAATGACTCATGTGCATATCTTACTATTGTTCCTTCCAGGAGAAAAATGAAGGTGCAATTTAACACCAACCACTGTTTCATTCATTCTGCTCTTTGATCTTACTGGCACATCCCCAGATTTGCTAAGATGGTATAGATATGACACCTACCTTAGTATCATTGCACAATATTTTTACACATCTCAGCACCAAATGCCACAAAGATAGTGGCAATTTCCTCATTTCAAGTTCAAACTTCCTTCCTTCCTTCCTTCCTTCCTTCCTTCCTTCCTTCCTTCCTTCCTTCCTTCCTTCCTTCTTCCCAAGGTTCAACTTGTCACAATTAAAGTTGACAACAACTAGCTCAGTAAACAAAATTTGTTGCAAAATCCAGGTGGAAAAATAAATAAAGATTACAGGCATGCACTTGCTCTGTGTTTCATTAAACCATGCCAAATTCTCTTTGCCAAACTCTGAAACCTCAGATTGGTCACACATGTTTCTAAATATTTCACTTATAGAACTAACAGATGTGTTTTAGCAGGAATGAGCTGGGTGAGCAAATAGGAAGAAACCAAATAATTCAAATTCATCCTGTTTTTTTCAAAGTAGACCCACTAGAAAAGGCAAATAATGGATTATTTTTATGAATATGGACTCAATTCAAAGCATCAGTTTAAGTTTGCTTCCCATCCTGGGTATTGATGTTAAACATTCAATTTTGCATTCAGTCACTTGTGATGGGATTTTTCTCACCCTTAGGCTTTCCAGCATCTTCTACCTGACAGGCTCACACTTTCTGTTATGCAAAATGCAGGTCAAAATTTAGACATCAAAAGTGGCATCACTTTTGGTTGACCACTATGGTTGACCA
This sequence comes from Grayia smithii, assembly GCA_032468115.1. NCBI lineage: Eukaryota > Metazoa > Chordata > Lepidosauria > Squamata > Grayiidae > Grayia > Grayia smithii. Next base: position 23,099 of record JANHFM010007207.1, read on the forward strand.
ATTTTTAAATTTTCAAAATTATATTTAAAATGGATTTTAACTTTTATCACTATTGCCCCTTCTTAACTGTAAATTTTTAATGTTAAGTATTATATTTGTATATGTCTTCTGTTTGGTCCTTATGTATTCTATGTCTTTATACGTTTTTTATATCTATGTTTTTATTGTGAATCGCCCCGAGTCCTTCGGGAGAAGGGCGGCATAAAAATTGGAATAAAATAAAAATAAAATAAAATCACCGGTAACAGGTTGTTTTCAAGCTAATTTGAATTGATTGGAACTACAATAAATACAATAAATAATAATAATAATAATAATAACTAGAATTGTACAGATTGTATTCAAGATAATTTGAATTGAGTGGAACTAGAATTGTACATACATTGTTTACATACAACTGAATGTAAACAAAGTTCATAATGAAAATGATGACAGCATGTGATGCCAGTAACCTAAGTAAGGCTGAATAGGTTGATGAGATGAATAGATAACATAATTCATTCACAAGTGTGTGTATGTGCATTAGGAAAATGAAAGGGGAATTATTGACCAAAATATCTCATTAAATCATGTATTTTAGCTGCAGGTCACTGGGCATCAGTTGGGGGGAGGGTGGGCAAGGGGACCAAAGTGATCTAGCTTCCCCTGGTCTGTATGCATCATTACTTTGTATACAAAGCAAAGGAATAGAGCTTTCAATACAGGTTTTGTTAGGAACTAAGACAAGTTGCCACAGTCAACTCGTCATAGCCAACCTGCTGCAACCATCTTGCTGTGGACAACTCACCGTAGAACACCTTATCACAGTGACTTCACTCACGGGACAATTATTTTAACTTTTTAATTACTCATTTCATTCAGTTCCTTTTATTTTGGTTGACCACATTTTCATCAGAATTATTTTAATCGTATTTTTTGATTCACTTTCCATATTTTCTTATTATTGTCAATGGTTTCACTGAAATTAATTTAAGTTTTGAACTTCATTTTTTCTGTTAGATGTTTTTCAGGTTGATGTTTATTATTTGTTTAAGGCCACTGTTTTTCTTTGTTGCTACATTGTTTATTAGATTATTTTAACCCGGCTGTTTGGCTGATATACTCTTTTTAAGTTGTTTTTATTCTTATTTCCAGTTTGGTACATTACCCAATGTCCACTTGAATTGGGCATCCGATAAATTTAAATAAATAAAATTATTGACAAACCCTAAACCAATGTCCCTAACTTTACATTCAGTCAGATCTAAACCTTTGAACTAGTTTGAGGACAAATATTTACAAGCTGAACTGAGAAATTTAGTATAATCTTAAAACCTGCATCCTTACGTTCAGTTTGGAATTGTAGACCCCAATTTTGAAAGGAAATTATTATTGAAAAACACTGGATGTATTTCCGAAAGTAGCTACATAGTAAAATGGTGTCAATAGACTCTGGTGAATATCATTCAATGGAGAGACAATAAAAGTTCTATGAATGCTATGAAAATGCCATTATATGATAACCCAATACAAAATGTTAGTGTACTTATGCAAATGGTGATTTTTTTTTCAGGCTAGAACTGTCAGCATTGGATTATTTTTTTCTGATATCAGTACAAATAATTTGAATCATATGTTTGAAATATATGCACTGATATGGAAACAAACACATACAAACAACTGATAGGCAAATCTTTTTTCAAAATGTTTACTGCTACTGTATAAATATTCAGCTAGAGGATTCAGTTGGTATTCAACTGAATCACCCCTAAGAATTAAATTGTTGATTGAAATAGCTGAATTGAATATTGTTTGGTGAATATTTGTGCAAAAAAAAAGATAGGATTCTTTAAAAATCAAAACGTCAATCAAAAAAGGGCATGAGACTCATTATTTCTGTGTATCCATGCTACAGCACTAACTGGATTTTGTTTGTTTTTCAGTTCCTTAAACATAGTTGAGATACTCTTGATTTAGATGAAAATCACACCATTTGAGATTAGTCCTTCCTACATTACATTTTTCAAATCTAACTCCTCTCCCCGCCCCCCATGTTATTTGCTTTGTTAGAGAAAGGATACTAGTTTGTATGAAGTCCCCAAAAGAGAAGAACAAGTCACTTGTAGATACAAATTCTCTTCTACTTGGCCAGTGGGTTTGTAAGTTGAAGCTAAGCAACAGTTCTTACCAATTAATATCAGTGTCAAACTACAGCCTCATGAAATCCCCCCCCCCCATTTGCACAAGAATTGTTCAAAGAAAATTAATAGGAGATGATCTGATATGTCTCTTGCCTTCTTTGTCCTTTAAGATTGGTTGGGATGAACTGACATTTCCAGAATGTAGTTTAGCTCCCTGGATTTGGTATCACATTAGAAGGGACATGACCACGGTGCTCCCCAACCCCCAAATGCTTCTCTTCCTTTATCAATCTGAGTGAACATTAACCTTCAGTTGGTATTTTTATAGCTCTGCCAAAAATAAAAGGAAAAGGAGGGAAACAAGGTCTTCACAGAATTGAAACAGTGTAAGGAATATTAGCTTTCTATTGCATGTTGTTTGAAAGAGGTTTCCAGAATTATGGATAGAGGAAAGGAGAAGTTTCAAGTCTCATGATAATTGAGGGGATGTAGTCTCACCTCAAACTATGTTTTTCTTCATAAAAATCATATTTATATAACCCTTTAAAAGGCAACAACTCAGTAGTAAGTATGTTCTTTAAATATCAACTGGTCTGCCCATTTGTCTACAAGATTTAGTTGCTTTCACCCAGTTCATACTCACTTTAAATTTTATTTTGCAAGTTATATTTTCCTCATTCTTTCCTATGCTTCTTCATTTTTCTTGTTAAAATGCTGAAGCCAAACACATTGAAACTTTTATGCTAATTTGAGCTGACCTCGCTTCTAATCTTTGGGGTTCAGCTATCACAAACAATAGCAATGAGTTGATAATCAGATGAACATAAGCCATGTAATATTAGCCCAGCCTCAACATCTTTGAGGTCACTGAGAATCCTGTTCTTGTTTCAGTGTAAAAAAGTTCAGGACTTTTTAAACTTCATAAGGCTTACATACTGACAGATGTTCCCAACAGATGATACAATTGGCTTTCTTGATATAGGATTGAAAAAGAAAATAGTATAATTTTGACTGCTCAGAGTTTTACAAGAAGAGATTTCATTCCATCTCAGGTACTGGTGGGGAAAGTGTCAAGTGGTATAAATGGACACTTTCATTGAATGCAAAGATATCTGGAACAAATCTGATCTTGAAAAATCTAAGCACAGTTGGGTGCAATTAGTAGCAGTAGCAGATAGGAAACCATCCAGAATCCTCAGGAATATAACTAGAGTGGGAAGTTAAAGAAAGAAAAATCTAAAAATATATTTGCAATGCCAAATCACTTGCTATCTTGTTTCCTTGAAAACAACATGGACATGTGCACATAGTCACCAGATGTTGAGCTCATCTCCAGGGAGACTTTACCTTCCCTCTCCAATATAGATGTTCCTCCAAATATGCATTGCGAACCTGTTTGTAAAAAAAAGAAATCATATGTCACTATATAGAACAATGTTTTCCCAGGGTGACTTACACATTTCTTTCATCACAAGCTGAAATTTCAGCTGTAAAGAGCTGTGCAACTTTCAAAAGTAACATAATACCATGATTATAATAATAAAATCTTTAGCTTTCAGAATCTTGAACCATACCAATAAGGTTACTTAAAAGTCCCTATTGTGCATAATAGAATAAATATAATAAGTCAGAAGAAATGGAAAGGGTTTGGGGGTTTGGGTTTTGTTTTTTTTTTTTGCATTGTACTGAAACTATGATGAGGTGCCAAATGTGTTTCATTGAAGAGGGCATTCCAAGCTTTGGAGAGCGGTGAGGGCAATACAGATAAAACCTGGTCATACAGTGTATGAAATAGGTGATAAGAGAGAAGAGACCAACACATTAGGGTGAAACACTAAAGATTTAATAGCCTAGCTATGTTAGACAATATGTTGCCTTGAGACCTAAGACAACCAAGAAGTTAAAATCATAGGATGTAATTAGTGAGGGATATCTTGGACATTATTTAACTAATCTCTTGCCTAGGGCATGAATTCACCACTACAGTAATGGACATAGAACATGATTTATCAGGCTTCTCCTTATTGTTTCCCAAAAGAAGAGGGGCTAATTCTCCATGCATGGAAAGAAAAATTAGAAGCAGTGGGGTGGGGGTGGGGAAATGGTGTCAGCTGCTTAAATTAGGATCTCTATAAAGGTTCAAGTTATATATTTACAATACATTGCTTTATAAAATAGTGATGGGTCTCCAGTTCTCTCCTTCCCAAATGTACAAAGATAGTTAACAGTATAATTTGAATTCTCTCATGCTTGATAAAAAGATTTATATTGATATGATAAGAATGTCAGATGTACTCTATATAGCAATAGCACTTAGACTTATATATCACTTCACTGTGCTTTAGAGCCCTCTCTAAGCAGTTTATAGAGTCAGCATATTGCTCTCAACAATCTGGGTCCTCATTTTACCCACCTCAGAAGGATGGAAGTCTGAGACAATCTTGAGCAGGTCAGGATTGAACTCCTGGAATGAGCAGTGAATTAGCCCGGCAGTACTGCATTCTAACCACTGTACCACCATGGCTCAATGTTCATATATCATGTTTAAGCAACCATTTGTTACTCAGGTTCCAATTTCAAAGTGTGCAAACCTTTTTAAAGAATTAGATCTTGTGGAAAAAGAAATGTTTGCAAATATTTGTAGTTGAGGATCTGGTTTATGACTCCTTAGTATGATGACTTCCATAGTTTTAATATCATAAAGAATGAACAAATATTTGATACTGAACATCAGTGATTGGCATCCCTTATTTTCATGGGTTTGTTTGTTTGTTTGAGTGATTATGTGTCATCAGCTCAGTGCCTTTGCTTAGATTTTCTTCATAACAATCTGTCCTTAATCTTGTCTGCCAACAATGCACTTATCACTACTCTAATTGAATTGACTCACCTTGATGTTGGTCATCATCTTCTTTTTCCTCCTAATTTTCCCATACAAAAGCCTTGTCTAGAGAGCTAGATCTCTAGTAGGACAATCTGAAATGTGTGCCTTCCTTAACAGATAATTTGTGCCTTCCTTAACAAATAACCTGTTTGTTTTCTTGACCATCCAAGTCTTCTCCAATGTCAAAGTTTAAAAATCTCAACACTGTTCCTTGCCTGCTTTTCCAAAATCTAGCTTTGCTTCTCTAGAGTCATTATTTCACCTGTTTTATAGGCAGTTGCATTTGGAAAACATTATTCTGATTTCTTTCACTTAATTCATGAAAAAAGCATCTCTTGAATAAGTAACAAGTGAAACTACCATTCATAAAAATGCAGATGCCAAAGTTCCATTCTCAGCACAAAGGATGAATTTTTAATGCTTAATTTTAAACTTTTGCAGTGATATAAGAAAATTTCAATATCCCAGGACACAGCATGACAGATCTCAAAGTGTCTCTTTTGGAAAAAAATGGGACTTTAGCAGACCATTGAGAGAAAAAATGAATTTACATACATCAGGATTTTTTAGAATGTTTCAGAAGGCCTCAAAAGCACAACAGGTTTTTTAAAAACATTTTACAATTTTAATTGATAAAGTACATATAATTTCTCTCATATGTAGCTTGCATCTGTAGATGACCTTGTAGATGACCCTCACTCTGTCAAAGACCTTGGAGTACTCATTTCTAAAGATCTAAGTGCCAAAGCTCACTGTAACCACATTGCCAAAAAGGCACTAAGAGTTGTTAACCTAATCTTGCGTAGCTTCTTCTCTGGTAATGTTGT
>JANHFM010007207.1:54303-68625 GCA_032468115.1 Grayia smithii
ACACTTGGCCAATAAAGAATTCTATTCTATTCTATTCTATTCTATTCTATTCTATTCTATTCTATTCTATTCTATGTGTTTATGGCTATGTTCTGCCTAAATGCCTGTTAATTTGGAAAACTGTAAGGAAGAATTGCTAAGTTTAAATGGTGGGCCATTTGTAACTCTTATATAAAGTTGATCTTTTTGTTTTCCAGAACAGAGGGCAAATCATTGATGTGTTATTTGTATCTGCAATGAAAATTAGCCAAATTACATCTGAGTGTATTCTGCAATATAAGTGTATTCCCAAATAAGGGGTTAAATGAACAGGGAAATGAGATTTTTTTTTGATGAGTTGTGGTGGGAAGCCTAAAAAAAAGGCTCCAACTAGATTTCTTTTTTTCCCCCATCAACCTTTTGGTGAGAAAGTAAATGATACCAGTGAGATTTGCTACAACTTTTATAAACATTTTCTCACATAACTATATATCAACCTATATGTAGGGATTTATGCACTGAATGATGGGCTGTAGATAACAATTAAACCTTTAAATATCTGTTGATGTTTCTCTAAAATTGTGACACTATCCAATTCATCTTTCCTTCAGATTCCTCCCCGTGACTTTGTTAGTGTGGGGATAAGTAAGTCATTATGATCCCCTCTAGATGTGAGGATATGTGATGGATGATATCATGATGATCACTTGTCTTTGAGGAAAATATACAGTATGCAGCTAGGCATATTCTTGATAGAATCACAAAATGGGCATTCAAACATATTTAAAATGCATTTTGAAGATTATTAAAATAATCTTCAGCTATATAGCTCTATGAAGATTCTAAGTCATCCAGATCATGGTTGTCCCAAAGGTGGGTTTTCATTTTGCTTCTCATCCAAGAAACTTCTTCAGCTCTGACTGGATGGTGGGCAATGAAAGGATTTGTATTCCTTGATTCTTTCCATTCTTGAAAAAGCATCTTTGGGACTTCAGTTATATAAGCTTTTATTTTCAACCAGCAATCAATGAGCAATGTTTTTAAATGCAAAAGAAGAGCAGGGGCTAGATTATCTAACCAATAGTGGGCTGAGCAGAGTGGAAACAATGCATCTGTTCATTGACCATTCTCCCCAAGGTTTATTCCAACCTGCCAAGCACAGTCAGCTCTGGTGCTCATGGGGCAGCACAGACTCAGAGACTTAATGGGTATATTCAGAGATTATTTTTGCCCAGCAGATGGCAATCAGTATGAGCCTAGATGAGCAAAACTCTCTTTAAAGGAACAATAATCATCTTTACTTTGCCCTAGTGCAGATTCTTAGAACCAATTCTTAGTGCCAATTCTAGGTATCATAATCTGTCATAAGGGATTTGAGGATGGTATATAACGGCAAAGTCACAGGGACCAGATCAAACCTACCTTTTTTATTAAAATCATTTACAATATGTGTTTTCCTAAACAGATAATTTTAAAATTGTCAGGCAATCTTGGCATCAGTTACACTTCTTTGTGGAAAGTACCGTACGCTGTTACAAAGAAGCACTATTTGAAGATAATTTTATCTCAGATAGAAGGGAGAAGAGCCTTGGCAAATGTTCTTAAAGTCAGCTTATATATATCAGATGCAGACTGGAGTTATGCCAAGACCTTGGTCATTTTAAAGAAAAACGGAGACATTTAAATTGGGTGAGCATGCAAAAAACGAGACAAAGAATTGCAGTACCAATGATATAGTTTAGGCAATTATATTTATTTATTTATTATTTATTTATTTATTTATTTATTTATTTATTTACCATGTTTCTCCAAAAAGACGACTCACCTTCAAAAGAAGCCCTATCACGTTTCTGAGCACATGCAATCAAATTAAGCCCCACCCACAAAATTAGCCCTAATTAAGACCCCACCCACCCTACGGTGCAGGCACACAGGTAAAAAATAAGCAAGGTTGGGGATGAGGGGGTGGAGCTGCCCTACTCACCAGGCCTCACACATCCCAACATCTGGCTTGCCTACTTCTGTGGCTGCTTCGTCTGCGGCCACTTGCGGCCACTCGCACGCATCGCCCTGGTCTCTGTTTCACCTTCAGATACCTGCTGACAGGCATCTGAAGGTGAAATGGAGGTTGGGGTGATGCGTGCGAGTGGTGGCAAGTGGCCATAGAAGTGGGCCAGCAGCAGGATCCTGCTGGGTGGGGTTGTCGGTGCCACTGCTGTGAGTTGAGTCAATAATTGGAACCCTCCAAAAAGAAGGCCTAGCCATTTTTTCAGGAATCAGAAGAAAATAAGACCTAGCCTTCTTTTTGGAGAAACACAGTATTTATTTCTTTTATTCATCTTGCCTTTATAATTTTTATAAATAACTAAAGGTGGCAAATAATTCTTCTTTCTCCTCACAACAATCTTGTGAGGTGGATTGAGTTGAGAGACAGTGACTGACCAAAATCATCTAGTTGGCTTTCATGTCTACAGTGAGACTATATTATTCCTATAGGCTGCAGTAACAGGATCATGAAATCTTGACAGCATTTTCCATTTCCTTCCTCCCTCTTGGTTTCTAGAAAATCAGGAGGAGTCAAGTTGAGCTTCTTTCTTACATTTTCACTCTTGTCCTAGGCTTAAAATGTGATTATGTGTAGAAAATGCTTTTAGGGCTCCTCTTTCTTACACTCTGGTGAGCATAGCAAGTTTTGTTTTCCTCTTCCCATTTTGCTCAAAATCTCTATAAATCAAGGCAGCTAACTAAGAATGGCATGTCTTAAAATGAGCTTGAGAAACTATTAATGACAGTGGTTGTCATTATGTTCTAGATCAGTGTTTTTCAAACTTGACATGTGGACTTCAACTTCGAGAATTCTTCAGCTATCATGGTCTTATATGTGACATGGCTTAATATAGGAAACCCAGTTTGGTCTAGTGGTTACTGCACCGAGAGAAAAAACCAGGAGACCATCAGTTCTAGTCTACCTCAGACAGATTTAAATCCTCCTATATTCATCCAAGGACAGGAGGGCCTGGAGGAACGTTGTCCATGGGGTCACGATGAGTTGGACATGACTTCGCAACTAACAATAACAACATATTCATCCAAATTTATGATGATGTCTTATTGACACTACTTCTTTTATTTTACCTGACATCTTTGTTACTATCAGCATAATGCAGCTGCAATATGTTCTCTTTGCTGAACATAGTTACTGTTATTTAATGTTAACATTAAATTGTTTTAATTTAATTTAATAAACAATTTAATTGTTTTAACTGTTTACTGTTTTTAATTCCTTTTGAGCCGCCTCGAGTCCTTCGGGAGAAGGGCGGCATATAAATTTTTTTTATTATTATTATTAATAATAATAATATCAGACTATCAGAGTTGGAAGTGACCTTGGCGTTCTTCTAGTCCAACCCCCAGCTCAAGCAGGAGATCCTATACCTGTGATGGCAAATCTATGGCATGTGTGCCAGAAGTGGCACGCAGAGCCCTCTCTGTGGGCACAAGCACCGTTGCCCTAGCTCAGCCAGCTGGTCGTCAGGTTTCTGAGGTGTGCATGTGCGCTGGCCAGCTGGTTGTCAGTTTTCCAAGGTGCACATGTGTGCCAGCCAGCTGGTTGTCAGGTTTCTGAGGTGTGCATGTGCACAGGCCATCTGGTTGTCGCATTTCTGAGATGCGCATGTGCACCAGCCGGCTGGTTGTTGGGTTTCCAAGGTATGCATGCAGGCTGGCCAGCTGATTGTGGGTTTCTAAAGTGCGCATGCATGCCGACCAACTGGTCATTTGGTTTCCAGCACTTTGGCACGGACACACCTTCCAGTTTGGGCACTCTGTGCCTAAAAGGTTCGCTATCACTGCCCTATACCAATCCAGACAAGTGACTGTCCAGTCTCCTCTTAAAAATCTCCAGTGATGGAACATCCACAACTTCTGAAGGCAAGCCGTTCCACTTTTCTACTATTGCCAGTGCAGACAAGTGAGAATTTTTTTTTATTTATACTTTTTCAAGAAAAGGTTAAATCAGAATCTTGAAATTCTGGGCTGATAAAGTAAAAGTCAGATATGAATATTCTTTCTTTAAAGAAGACTGAAAATGAGTGAGAGGTGACTAGAACATTTTGGGAGTTGGGTTGCACACCTGCACACCACAGTATAGTGCAAACAATCAGTAAGCAGCTATCTGGCCGGAAGCATACTGAATAAATTAGACACTTTGGGATTCATGTTTTGCCAACATGTAAAAAAATGTCGAAACACAGAATGCAAAGGCGTGAATTACAGTTCATAATTGGAATAAAGAGCAATGCAATTGTGATTTTATTTGTGTTATTGTGGGAAAATATTTTGATAACTTTGGATGCTTTCCAATATATTTCAGAAATGGCTAGTCTCAAATAGCTGTGATTTGAACCCAGGGAGCATTAGTGCCCATCTTTCTATTGTTAAGTTTAAAAAGTGTGCTTACTGAACTGATTGTCCTTTATAAACCTTATACTGCAAACTGGTGTTAGAAAGATAATTTGGCCCACTATTGGCCAGCTCATTCATTCATTCATTCATTCATTCATTCATTCATCCTAGTATTGCTATGGTATTGGTTTGTTTGTTTCTGTCTTTAACTAGACAACACTTATAAAATAAATAAGAAAGCAAGCTGGTCATTCTTATTTTTTCCTAATTCTTTATGCCCACTTTTAGTATAACAAATGTATTCTTATAAATTGGGCCAAGCAATATGAGACAACAGATAAATATCTTTTGTCTTCAACCTCCTGACTGAAAATCCATAAGGCTAAAATGCAGCTACAGAGGTTTGCCATTGATTGGATAGGGAAGAAAGAAAGAATGATCAATCTGTTCCCTGTGGGAAGTAGTTCAGCCAGTGGTGCTCTCTCATGTTGGGTTTCTTCCCAACTAGTACGTCAGATCATCTCTTGTGCTGAGAAGAGTGGCTAGAACAAAGCAGAAGAGGACTTTTAAAGTCAAATGCACTCAGAAGTAATTCTGACCAATAAAATAATAGAATAATGGAGTTGGAAGGGAATAGATCTGCCACTGAATCCATCCCCCTGTTCAGTGCAGGAATCCAAATCAAACCCTCTCCAATAAATGATTATTCAACAAAGAGGAGCCCATAACCTCTCTGAATCTTTGGACCAACAATAAAACCATTCTAATTTTGGGGACATTATTATGATATGCATCATCAGAAACTGTCTTAACTTGAACGGTCACTCTCCATGTGCGCTTCAGGGTGTTGATGTTGACCTATAAAGCCCTACATGGCTTAGGCCCAGGTTATTTGCAGGACCACCTTACTGCCGCAAACATCCTCCCAGTGCCTGGTCCACTCTCATAGGGTTGGCCTTCTCAGGGTGCCCTCAGCCAGACAATGGCGACACTCAGGGGGAGAGCTTTCTCTGTGGAAATGCTGACCCTGTGGAATGATCTACCTGTGAAACTTTGGACCGCCCCAGACCTTCGCTCCTTCCGCCGTGACCTGAAGACGTGGCTTTTTGACCAAACTGGCTATCGCTGATCACTCTTAAAGTATTTTTAAAATTATGTCTAAATGGCTGAATTTTAACTTCATTATTGCCCCTTTTTACATATTTAAAATTTTAATATTTTATGTCTTAATGATTTCTTGTTTTAGGTTTTGTCTATATTGTAGATGTTTTTGCGTACTTGTATACATGTTCCTTATATGTTTTATATTATCCATGTTTTATTGTGTGCCGCCCCGAGTCCTTCGGGAGAAGGGCGGCATAGAAATTAAATTAAATTAAATAAATAAAATAAACCACTACACCAAATTGGTGTACTGTGTCCTCATCCATTAAGCTAAGAGAGCAATGAACTTCATAAGAGTACACTGTCGCTGTTATCAGGAATACTAAATTAGAATAAGTTGACTCCACCAATAAAGAATTCAAGGTCTACAAGAAGGGGAAGTCCACAAATCCCATTGCTTCGATCGAATATGTGATTTTCACCATTGAAGCCAGATATGTCCTCATCTTCCAAAGAGAGCACTCATTTAAATTCTAGCACATGGCAAGTTGACCAATAAGTAGGTAAGTAAAAGTACCATAAAATTCAACATTTGCAATGCATTTTCTGATTTCTCCCTTCTGCAACATCCCTAACCCCAAAATAGGTTCATCTGGACCAGGGGTGGGTTCTACTTACCTTTGCTACCGGTTCTGTAGGAGCACGCGCTTTGCGTGTGGTTGGAGCGTGTGGAGCATGTGTTCAGCACGCGTTCACGCTTTACACATGCGCATGCCGAACGGGTGCTCCTGCGCATGTGCAGAAGCTTTTTTAAGCAAAAAAAGCTTCCTGCGCATGCGCGCAAGCACGCTCCGCGCCCTGCGCGCAGGGACAAGTAAGTACGGGCGTGCAGGGGGACTTCAGTCTGGGACTGTTAGAACCGGTTTGGTGACATCACAACATCACCACTACCTATTCTACAGAACCGGACCGAACCAGGAGCAACCCACCATTGATCTGGACCTAACACTATTTAAAATAACATTATTCAGGCTTCAGAACACTAAAAGGGTCTAGACCAGTGTTTCTCAACCTTGGTGACTTTAAGACGGGTGGACTTCAACTCCTAGAATCCCCCAGCCAGCAAAGTCTTAAAGTCACCAAGGTTGAGAAACACTGGTCTAGAAGAAAGTTGGTGGGAATCAGAAACTGTGGCATTCCTTCATCAAGCAGTCTTTCCTTTCTTCCTTCCATTTCATGTACTCCAGTTCACTACCAGTGTTAATGGAACAGATCCTTTACTTCAATCTTCTCCAGTTGATGCTCTACAAGTGTATTGGAGTTCAATTGCCGTAAACCCGTGATCATATATTTACTAGGATTTGTGAAAAGAGGACCAGATAAGGTGACAGGCTCTTACAAATTACTCCAGTAGTCCATTTGCTATAGCTTGGGGGATCAGCACAAATATCTTCATTTCTGTGCAACAGGTATATATTCAACCTTAAGACAAATTCAGTGTTGAAATCCAATTTTTTTTATTACTGGTTCTGTGGGCGTGGCTTGGTGGGCATGGCATGGAAAGGATACTGCAAAATATCCATTCCCACCCCACTCCAGAAGAAGAATACTGCAAAATCCCCATTCCTTCCCCACTCCTGGGGGAAGGATATTGCAAAATATCCATTCCCACCCTACTCTAGGGCCAGCCAGAGGTGTTATTTGCCGGTTTTCCAAACTACTCAAAAATTCCGCTACCGGTTCTCTTAACTACTCAAAATTTCCACTATCGGTTTTCCAGAACCTGTCAGAATCTGCTGGATTTCACCCCTGGGACAAATTCATATGTCTGGGCTAGGGGTGGGTTCTACTTACCTCCACTACCGGTTCTAAAGGTGCATGAACTTCGCGCACGTGCCGAACGGGCGCTTCCGAGCATGTGCAGAAGCTTTTTTTATGAAAAAACCTCAAAGAAAGCTTCCTGTGCATGCGCACAAGCGCGCTCTGCGTGCAGATCAGTAAGTATGGGTGTGCCGGGGGGCAGGTCACAGCGTCACCACTAACTATTCGCGCGAACCGGACCGAACCGGGAGCAACCCACCACTGGTCTGGGCTCATTCTATCTCGCTGTAAGTGCTTGTTCTTTTAAATGATAACCCATTCCACCATTTCTCTGAAGCACTGATCAAGGCCAGAGTACACATTCTTCTTACATTAATAAATTGAGAAACAATTCTTTTGAACCAATTTAATAGTATTTAAAAGTTGTCTTCATGGATGCAGTGCTGGAAATAATTCTTTTCTTGGCCTTTGAAAAATGATTCCCTAAGGGTTGTGGAAGTTTTGCACATTAGGCAGGAAAGTATTTCATTATAAATATCTTTCTAGACACGGGAGAATAGGACAAAGCATTACTCACCGTCCAACAAGTACCTGGAAAAAGAAAGGAAAATTGTAGAGACCTCAGATAAACTTTACAATTGTGTAAATGTGTGTGATTATGTGTACATACAGAAAGGTCTTTGACTTATGACCACAATTGGGACCAGAATTTCTGTTGCTAAGCAAGGCAATACAGTGAGTCATGTCCAAATTTATTTCCGAGAGCAGTGGATAATTTCAATTTCAACTGATTGTTCACCTTTTTTTTGGCATAGTTATCCAGTTAATCACTACACAAAATCACATGGTTGTTAAGAAAATCTGGCTTCTTCCATTGACTTTCCTTGTTGGAAGATGGCTGAGGAGATCGCAAATGGTGATCATATGATCCCAGATTCTGCAACCATCATAAATTCATGCTAGCTACCAAGTGCTCAAATTTTGATCATGTCACCATGGGGACACTTCAACAGTTGCAACTATGAGATCTGGTCATAAATCACCTTCTACAGTGCCATTGCAACTCTGAACAGTCACTAAACAAATTGTTTTAAGTGGAAGACTATCTGTATAGATATACACATATCTTCTACGTACACTGGGTGTGTGAGAAGAGAAGGAGAAAGAAATAAAGAGAGAAAGTAATATCAAAAAGAATGGAAGAAACTCTTAATACATTTCCCATTATTTCAAGCATAATAATTATTTCATAATTATTTCAAACGGATATATACATGCAACAAAAGTCATAACAACCCCTTTTTTTGGGGGGGGGGTGTTCCAATACACTTTGGTCAAATATCTTTCAATAAATATTCTATTAATTAACCCCCAACCACAAAGTTTGATTTAAAAAAAAAAGCAGGAGGAATAGAGCAAATTGCCTTATCAAAGCCAACTCTAGTTCTTAATATATTGGTGAATAATAGGTAATAAATCAGAAATATTGAAGAGTATATTATAAGTGAGAAGTCATTCTAACATTCTTGAAGTAGATACATCAGTCACATACTTGCTTTTAACGCTCATCCTGTGTATTCTCCAGGAATTACAGTCATGTTTTCCAGTAGGCCTTGCTCATGCAAACATTCTTGAAAAGTTTTATAGAAACAATTGTCTGCGTTTATTTTTCTCAGGTTATGATTATCTTTCTATTGTCACATCTGTATGAATGTATTGTCTCTCAAAACCTAACTAGCAAAAGGACCGGGCAAATTTCCATATATGCAGGCTCATTCTAGCTAAAACAAACAAATAAACAACCAAACAGGAGAACAGATGAAAGGAACTTAGCTCAGCAGACCCATAAAATTTGTGGTCATAAAATCTGTGGCGAGTTGAATGCAGCCTGTTATTCATGGATGGTGGGTGGTCTGCCAGATGTTTGTCAAATCTTCTGCTGTTACAGTTCAAATGCACAGGGGCACTTAAGTGGGCAATTGGAGGTTGTAGCATTTGGCTGATGAAAGCTGTATTCAGTGTGGGAAGTTTCCTTAAGTGATTTGCTATTTAAATAGGAGAGGAGAGTGCATGCTCAAGCTTGGGCAACATTAATGTGAAAGATGGATGGACTGTCAAAGAGCTCCTACACACATCTATAATGCCGCAGTGGCACAGTGGTTAGGATGCAGTACTATAGGCTACTTCTGCCGACTGCTGGCTGCCTACAATTTGGCAGATCAAATCTCACCAGGCTTAAGATTGACTCAGTCTTCCATCCTTCCAAGGTGGGTAAAATGAGGACCCAGATTGTTGGGGGCAATATGCTGACTCTTTAAACCACTTAGAGAGGGCTGTAAAGCGGTATATAAGTCTAAACGCTATTGCTATGCAAAGGGGCAAATGGAATTAATAACATTAAATATGTAAATATTACCATAAATAATTATGGAATCCTTGGAGCTTTCCGAGTTTGGTTGTTTGCCTGCAGATGTTTCATTACCATTTTAGGTAACATCTTCAGTATTAGAAGGGAGTAGGATTTATTTTTGTTTATATATAGCAGTTGGCCTTGTCAGTGTTTATGTATGTGTTGTTTTCTCCTTTGGGATTTCCTTGATTGGAAACAATAGTTCTTGTTGTTTACTGCTTGATTGTTTGCCTGAGCTGATAATTCCTTGATTAAAGTATTGTTCAGATTGTCTTGTGTTACTCCGGGTGTTGGTTGCTGATGAGGAGGTATTCTTGTCTTTTTGTTTCATTTTTGATTTTTTTATTGCCTCTTTTGAATGATGTGTAAATGGGGAAAAATATTAGCTCATGTGGAAAGTGTATATATTAGAAAAATGGCTGCTAATTATTTTACAGTCATTACTTATACATATAATAGGTATAATGTTCTAGAATGTTTTCCCCCAACTTTCTAGTCTAGACAGTGCCCCAAGGTTTCCCAATTTTCCCTTCTAGGTAGTAACCAGTTCCAACTTCGATTAGCTTTTCAAAGTCAATTAAGGATTGCCACCTAGTTGGGCAAATAATCAAACATATGGATGATAATTCTGTGAATGTTTAACCGCATTCAGTTTTCCTTGCAGCTCTCTTTTTTTTGCTTTAATTTAATTTAATTTTCATTATGACTCCTTTTTTATGAAATTTAGTTTTTAACCCATCAATTTTCTGAAATGCATCCTTTGACAAACCAAATCATATGCCTACTATCTCCCCCCCCCCCCAAAAAAAAAATAAATGCTATGTCCTCACCATTTTGAAAAAAAATAAAATACAACAGTTGCCAAGAACAGCACTACTGTTCATCTTTCTATTTTTACTATAGAAAATTCCCAAAATTAATGACAAAGATAACAATAGACCTATCATTGCCTGGATATGTTTCTGTCTCAGAAAAGTAACTGAAATGCTCTGGTCTTAAATATGCCAAGGTGGAACCCCTGAGCAGCAACACAGAGAAATGACACATCAGAATTAATGGCGTACAGATTTTTTTGTGCCAGAATGGATTGAGGCTGCAACTTACATCTGAATTTATGACTTTGCATGCAAGTTGAATCATTCAGGAGCTACGTTACATTCTAGCCTTCCCATTTCCCTGTTCTGAATGTCATTTATCTACCCAGCCTTTTTCAAATTCAACTTAGGAGCAGAAATAGCTACATTACATACACTTGATTGATGTAATGCACCAGCAAGAAAGGATTGACTCTAGGTGACCACCTGTCTTAGATATGTCTTCTCCAGGATGATCTGTTTCCACCCTAGCCCTTCAGATCTTACCACTGTAGTTGAGTCTGGTCCTCCTCCTCCTCCTCTCTTTCCATCCCCTTTTCCCAGCATTATCAATTTCCCAAGAGCATTAGGTGTTTGCATAATGGAGAGGTGCAGTGCCCTAAAGGTGGAGTTCTCGCCTCACGATGAGGAGGCTGTGAGTTCAATCCTAGGTAGCAGTAGATATTTCTCTCTCTGGGCACAATGAGTAATTAATCCCTTGCGGGTTGGAGTCTGGGCAACTGAATGGAGCTGAGTGTTTACTGGCCGGATGCCCTTCTTGTTGGCAATGGGAGGTGTTTTTTTTCTTCCAGCAGATATATTCTCATTGTGCCCAAAGAGAAATATCTGTAGCTACCTAGGTTCAAACACACAGCCTCCTGATTGTGAAGTGAGAGCTCTGCCTCTAGGCCACCACCCCACTCTTCTTCAATTCTAATTGAAGTCAATTCTAATTGACTGGTAGGAAATCATTTCCCCACCAGTTACTGTATTTTTCGGAGTATAAAACGCACCGGACTATAAGACGCACCTTAGTTTTTGGGGAAGAAAATAAGAAAAAAGCTGACTGGGATATGGTTTATGGTTTTATGGGATTATGGTTTCTACCAGTGGTGGGTTTTCAATATTTTTACCACTGGTTCACTCCATGCACACGTGCCTTCCATGCATGGACTTGGCCTTCTGCACATGTGCTTTGCTCACTCGTGTGCCTTCCACACATGTGCCCAGCCTCAAAAACATGCCTAAATAGGCCATCATAGAGCCGGGGCAGGTAGACAGGTAGGCAGTCCTGGCTACTGGTTCATCTGAACCAATACAAACCACCTCAGTACCATCTCTGGTTTCTATCCTACCAAAATACATTTTAAAATGTTAGAATTGACTGACTACCTGCTTTTGCACATTCTACATTTGTGCTCTGCTGATTCCTGTAGAATTCAGACTCTTTTGTTCACTTTTTAATTTATTTTCTCCCAGGGAAAGCATTAGGCAGGGCTATTAGATAATGAAGTTTATGTAATGAGATAAATTGAAGCCAGTGCATAATTTCATTCTAATGCATCTGATAATTCATCAGATTTAATCACAAATGCAGATGGTTAGAACTTTACAAATTCATAATTTCCACAAATAACTGAAGAGACACTTTTCATTTTAGGAAGGTACTTCAACTGATGTTTCCTTCCCAAAAAACTTACTGTAATCACAGTGCAATTACGACATAGTGATTTCAATACAACTAGTTCACAAACACAAAAAAAATAACATTTTCAGACATTTGATGTGGTACTTGAATAAGGAAGTGGTAGAATGAGGATGACAGACTCTACTGAAAAATGCACATAATTAACAAATAACAGAAGTTGGAAGGGACCTTGGAGATCTTCTAGCCCAACTCCCTGCTCAAGCAGGAGACCGGATACTGTTTCAAACAAATGGTTGTCCAGTCTCTTCTTAAAAACCTCCAGTGTTGGAGCACCCACAACTTCTGGAGGCAAGTCATTCCACTGATTAATTGTTCTCACTGTCAGGAAATTTCTCACTAGTGCTATGTTGCTTCTCTCCTTGATTAGTTTCCATCCATTGCTCCTTGTCTTGCCTTCAGATTTTTTGGACAATAGCTTGACCCCTCTTCTTTGTGTCAGCCCCTTAGATATTGGAACACTGCTATCATGTCACCCCTCGTCCTTCTTTTCATTAAACTAGACATAGCCAATTCATTAAACTAGACAGACCCAATTAACTTCCTATCTGAACAGCACAGACTTTATGTTACACTTGAGAATTGTGTTTTCTTAGATTTCTAAACACATTGAGGAATGAGCAACTCTCTGCACGAAGTTGAACATGTGAGAGTCTAATTAGACAAACAAGTGAATGTGACCATATCATATCATATCCATTGTATCTGTAGTAGAAATCTCTATTAGCCTCCTGTTATGACTTCCTAATTCTATGAATATCTGGCATTTCAATTATTTCCAAGATTAAAAGGTAGCAGCTATAAGGTGTTGTTGTTTAATACACAGAGGCACTTTGAGATCTCTTTACAAATCCCTACTACAAGCAAGAGAACTTATTTGGGCTGCATAGCAACTTTTTTCTTCTTCTTTAAGAAATGACATCATGGAGTTCTGTTACCTTCCCATTGAAGTGGGATTTATCTACTATTTATCTACTTACATTTGCATGCTTTCAAACTGCTAGGTTGGCAGGAACTTGGGCGAGGATGGGAGCTCACTCTGTCTCAAACCTGTGCTGCTGGCTTTCCAACTGACAAGCTATTTACAGCCCTCTAAGTGGTTTACAGAGTCACTATATTGCCCACAATAATCTGGGTCCTCATTTTACCAACCTCGGAAGGATGGAAGGCTGAGTCAACCTTGACTCTGGTGAGATTTGAACTGCCAAACTGCTGGCAGCCAGTGATCAGTACTGCAGAAGTAGCCTGCAGTACTGCACTCTAACCACTGTACCTCCACAGCTCTTGTTAGAACTAAACCTGAATCCTAAAATTTAACAATGGAGTGATGATAATTAGATCCTGGCTTGTATTTATCTTCTCTAATTTTCTTACATCTAATTCCCAGTCCAATCAGATCTAAAGGTCAAAGAAGCTTTCAAGCAAAGAGACATTGATGTGGCTACCTAAGATGTTATTGCAGCAGAAGTTACATCTTTGAAGTGACTGGTTGAATGCAACTCAACCTTAAATCAACCATGTAACAATTTGCATGCTTCAACATCTCAGTAGAGCTTTTTTCTAGAGTCCCTTTTGAACAAGTGGACTCCATGGGAAGACATGGGTGTTAGGATTTGTGGATCTGTCAGATTACATTTGTGGAGCACCAACCATTGAAGACATTATGCATTATTATTTTTAATTGAAAACTGTAGTCTATAGAAAGGGCTGCTTACTTAAATGCTTTTAAAAAATTAAATTAAATTAAAAATTGGAGACCCAGGAGAAACTGTCTTACTTTTTTCAGGGAACAAACCTGCATGTCACTGGACTATTTCTTTCAAAGGCCATTTTAAAGAGGAGAGAATATTAAGGTCAGGTTGTAGGGTTGACAATGTACTATAAACCCTATCCCTATTATTTTCATTGTATTTCTTTGTATTTTTGTATTAGATTTATGCATTTAACTTGCTCAAATGACTAAATCAATTCTCTTCTCTTCTCTTCTCTTCTCTTCTCTTCTCTTCTCTTCTCTTCTCTTCTCTTCTCTTCTCTTCCCTTCCCTT
>JANHFM010007207.1:68725-82023 GCA_032468115.1 Grayia smithii
TATATTGTATATGTTTTTGTGTACTTGTATATATGTTCCTTATATGTTTTTATATTATCCATGTTTTATTGTGAGCCGCCCCGAGTCTTTCGGGAGAAGGGCGGCATAGAAATTAAATTAAAATAAAATAAATAAAGTATTATTTCTTGTCCTGGCCTATGAAATGATAGAAAGGAGTTCCTGGCTTTCTTCTGCTTGACAGCCTTGAAAGTGTGATCATGTTCCTGCTTGGTTTTCTATTCCCAAGATTCAACACAGCCAAATCTTTCTATCTTTCTGTGTAAAACTTTGCCCGAACCTGTTCCCTTTAGTCTGAATTCCTCTTAATGGATGGCATCCAAACTGGATCCAGTTCTTCTAATGGGTGATGACCATAGGTTTGCTCTTACTTCCTGATATTTTCAAATGTCTATTGATGTAGTTCACGATTGCATTTGCATCCCTACATGGCTTGCTAGCTATCAGAACATCTATCCTGCAAGTTTTAAAACACTATGTATTTTACAGAGATGATGTTATTACTTCAATAATAAAATGTCTTGAAGAAAATAACCAAGCTCAGACAGCATAAAGGACCGCACAGTTCAATCCTGAACTACAAATATTCTCTTCTATCAGTAATAGACATTTTTAGAGAGGGGATACTGAGAATCCCCATGCCAGATGGGGTTCCAAAATATACCTCTTGGTGGCTGTCTCTATACCCTGAAATAGTTTTCTCCTGAAGCAGGGGGAGGAGAGGGCTGATCCTTTTAATTTCCAGGGCATTTAGGTGCTGATAAAAATACTAATTAGGGTAAATGCTGATTAGTTTTACATGCCGTTACTTTTTAATTTCATTTTTTTTCCAAGTAACTTATGCTTTGGTGTATCCCTGTAAATTGCATTGTCAAATAGGTTCATTTAAATAGCCAAATAAATGAAATATGATTTTTTAAAGCCACACTGCATTTCTGATTTTTGTTCATTTTGTCATCAGCTATTATTGCAACATCCTTTCCCAAGTAGTTTCAAAAGTGCTCTTTCAAGAGGCCGCTGGATTTTTTTTTTGTTCTTTGAAGACATTTCACTTCTTATCCAAGAAACTTCTTTAGCTCTGACTGGATGGTGGGGAATGGAAGGATTTATACTTCTTGATTCCCTTGATTCCTTCCATTCTTCACCATCCAGTCAATGGATGGACATAGCAAAATGTCTTTAAAGAAAAACCAAAAAGTCCACTTGCCTCTTGAAAGAGCACCTTTAGGACAACCATGATCTAGATGAATGAGAATCTCCATAGACTTTCCCCAAGTACTATTCCCATTCCATACTTGTTCACTTTGTTTGTTTCCTAAATGGACAACTTTGCATTTGTCTCTATTACATTTCATTGCATTATTTTCAGTTAGTTTCTCTAGGCTAACAACAAAATCTTGAACTTTATTTCTGTCTTCTAAAGTATTAGCTATCCCATCCAATTTTGCATCATTGAGAATGCCATGAACATTCTCTCCACCTTTTCATACACATTGTTAATGATAAGATGGGTACAGAGCTGAACTTTGTGGCTTGACATCTGATATTTCTGTATATTACTTCCAGTTTGGTGAAGAACTATTGCTGAGCAGTTTTTGAGTATGATTTTTCAACCATATAATCAGGCTGTGTCATGCCATCCAGACTGTATCTAACTAGAATATCACTGGGTACTTTGCCAAATGCTTTGGTGAAATCACAGTACTAAAATTACTGAATGACAGAATAAAGAACAAAAATAACCTTGATCTGAAAAGTCTTGTTCCCATTAAATCTATATGGGCTTTTTCTTGCTTAGATAGTATAGGTAATTTCTTCTTAGGCAATCTTTTATTATTGTATTCAAATCCTTCCTCGGACATCAATTTTGTTTTGCATATATATCTTTTTAAATTACTTTTTAATAGTAATTCTAAGTCTCTAAGTGAGTAATTCTAAAAGTCTCTGAGTATTTTTTAAAATTTAAATGTTCTAAATATGAGGAACAGTTTGCAAAAAGTGGAATTATGCTTTCCTTCTCTTTGTGGCTCAATGGCTGACATTGAGCTTATCAATTGAAAGGTCAGCAGTTCAGTGGTTCAAATCCCTAGCGTCACGTAATGGGGTGATCTCCCATTACTTGTTCCAGCTTCTGCCAACCTAGCAGTTCGAAAGCATGTAAAAAAAAATGCAAGTAGAAAAATAGGGGTCACCTTTGGTGGGAAGGTAACAGCGTTCCATGCACCTTTGGTGTTTAGTCATGCTGGCCACATGATCATGGAGACGTCTTCGCATAGCACTGGCTCTTTGGCTTTGAAACGGAGATGAGCACCGCCCCCTAGAGTTGGGAATGACTAACACATATGTGCCAGGGGAATCTTTACCTTTTACCTCTTTTTGTTATAATAGAATAACATGGATGGGAATGGTTATATAAGGATCACACACTGAATTAGGTGACAAATAAAACACTGTGTGAGAGTGAATGTGTGTTGATATCAAAACAATTACTACAATAAAAGCAATTATTTACACCTTTCCTAGTTGGCTAGATATATCACTTTGAAAAGGTATAGATAATTGCTTTTATTCTGAAAGAATAATTCTGATTGAATAGGAAAGGGTTGTGACATCCAGAAAATAGATTTATTTTCTCTTCAAAAATACAGATATATACATGTAATCCTCGACTGATGACCACGAGTGAGACAGCTGTTAAGTGAATTTTTCCCCATTTTACGAGATTAAGTGAATCTGGGTTCCCATTGAATTTGCTTGTTAGAAGGTTGAAAAAAGTGAGCACATGACCCTGGTACTCTGCAACCATCATAAATATGAGTCCGTTGCCAAGTGTCTGAATTTTGATCATGTGACTGTGGGACTGCTGCAACAGTTGTGTGAAAAATACTTATATATCTCTTTTTTCAGTGTAGTTGTAACTTTGAATGGTTATTAAGTCGAGGATTACTTGTAAAGGATTTTCAAAACTGGAATCATAAAAATAATGAATTGTTGGCATGAATGTTATATTTCTAATGCTAGTTGGCAGATCTTGGTAGTTGGTAAATTCTTGTTTTTGTATCTTCTACAATGAAATAAATGATGGTATTTCAAAGACATGGACTAAATATGATAGAGAAGTCAAGCAATAGCATCACCATTTGGAGCCATTCAGTCAAATAGGTCTGCAACAATAATAAAATAGTGCCTGATAACTGCAGTGAGGATAGTATTTGCACAAAGATGGAAAGCAGAGAAAATCCCTATGGAGGAAAAAATAATTAAGAAAATATTGGATTGTACAAAAATTAACAGATTGACTTTGATAATTAAAGAAAGAGAGGAATCAGAATATTTTCAGATATGGGAGCAATTTTATTATTGGTTGGAGAAGAGATATACATAGAGCAATATTGTAAAGAAAGAAGGGAGAACTGTCATAACAAATGAAATGTCATAAATATTAATAAATATTAAGTAATAATTGAGGAATAATTGAGGAATAGGGAGAAGACACAAAATATGTACTCAGATGATACACTGATGGACTGATTATGTATCGTATGTTTGTTTGCTTATAAAAACCAAAAACTTAAATAAAATAAAATAGTGCCCCCAACTTCCATGTAAGTCAGATATTCATGATATACCAACCCTAAGGTTCCATGTTGTCCAATTTGCTGGCCAAAATATTTACAAAAAACATTTCTGTGGAATCATGGAGTATTGCTGCGCTATGAAACTCAATCTTTGTATTGAGATGTTGAATTCCACAGCTCAGGAAAACTCAGTAATCAAAGATCAATATATCAATTTATGCCACAAAGAACATAAATACAAGAAGATTCTTCTTTTTGTAATAAATGAAGCATTTTGTTTAGTTTCTAGTATTCAAGTAATTTATACATATTATTGATTTATTATATTCGAACATTTTTATTTAGTGTGAGGCTAAAAATGACTGTAATCAACTGGTTTGTTCATAAAAGCTTTCTAACAATAAATTTAGTGCAATTGGCAACTTAACATAATGTCAGAGTTGTTGGCACATAGCAATTCCTCACTGTCACTACTATTCCTGAGCCTGATTGGAATTAGCTACCAAGACTAGGGTCCCCATCTCATTCTATCCCGAGTATCCAACTTCTAATGAGTAAGGCAAAGATATTTCAAAATAACCCTGCCCAGTAATCAAGAGAGCTTCATCAGGATGAAAATCTGTTGAGCTTTGTTTAGCCAAGCTGAGTTCATAGGTTTAGCTCCAGAAAATAAAAAGGGGGAAGGTTTAATATACCCCTATCTTTTTCAGCAGTTTATATCTCTTCAAAATTTCACCAGCAGCTAAAGGTTATGTGAGAAAGTTCAAATTTGGAAATTACTCTAAATCTTGCATGATATGTTAGATGTGCAGTGGGAGGAAGAAAGCAATGGGAACAAGATTTATTTAAAAAATCAGCATACTCTTATGTCTAGTTAGTATTATCTGCAAAACTCCTATGTCTGCCTGAACTGCAATTGACTGGCAAGAGTCTCCAGTACTTCTGACAGATGGTGAGGACATAACACATTAACAGCTAACAGAAGTTAGAAATGGAAGAGTTAAAAGGGTAGATTCCTCCCAGGCAGTTACTTGGAATGATATTAATTGGGATATGGGATTTTTCAGGGCAAGGTGAAACTTGTATCTACTGTAGATAGTGTTCATGAGAATATGGTCTTCTCTTCTTTAAAGATGCTATAATGCACAGAGAATCTAAATGGAGTTTGCCACCATTTTCAGAAAGTGTAAACTGAATCCACAGCCATAGCCCAGTGGTATATTCTTAAAAGGTCAATTACAGCATTTAAAACACTGAGATTAAAAAGGTAGCTGGGAGGGAGATCACAAGCAAACTCAAAATTTGGGATCAAAGAATCTACCTCCTTCCTTCCCCCACTGCCTGCCTGTTTGCCTGCCTTCCCTTTAGCAATAGTGCTCCATTCCCAGACAGAAAAAAAATGCATTTTAATGCTGCATCTGAAGCAGGGGTGGGTTCCACTTACCTTTACTACTGGTTTGCAACAGGAGCGCACGTTCAGATCATTCACAATGATGTCTGGGCAGGTGGGCAGAGCCTCCCGCCAGTTTTACTACCAGTTCTACAGAATCAGACAGAACCGGGAGCAACCCACCACTGATATGAAGGATGAGAGTAATTGACAAAATCTTGTGATTCTTCCAATATGAGGAAAATTAGTCTGAAAAGCCATTTTTCCTTGCAAACTCCTTTGTTTTACAGTGCATTTCAAAAAGGAAGCTTTTTGTGATACGTGAAGGCTTCTTCTGGGGTTCTTCAGATTTGGAAGTGTGGTAGACCAGGACCAAATCAACATATTGATTTTTAACATTAAAGCTATGGAGCTTACGATATTCATCTCTTTATACATGTATTTACATTATTGTGGTATCAAACTTTGGAAAACCTCTGGTTTTCTCTAGATGCTTCTGTCAAGTATAGTGAGGAGGAAATCCACTAAGAAAAGGTGGTCTTGTCAGTTACGACTGCTGCTGTACCTACAAGAAATTTCCAAGGCCATCTTCCTTTCTTTTGCTTATGTATGCATACTTCTATTGATTCTTACTATTCTGAGTTGAATACTTACAATGCCCTGTTTGCATTTAGGCTTTATTGTATTTTAATACCTTTAATACAAGTCACTCAGAAAATCATCAGAAAGCAAACCAACTGGCAAGCATGCTGTAATGGGCATTTAAAAGAATTGTATTAATAAACTATAGTAATCTCCTTAAAAAAACATAATATAGAAAGGAAAGTTTGCTAGCAAAAGTAAAATCATAGAATAAATCTGATTATCCTGATTACCGTTATAATAGCAATAGCACTTAGACTTATATACTGCTTCACAGCCTTCTCGAAGCAGTTTACAGTATATTGCCCCCAACAATCTGGGTCCTCATTTTACTGACCTCAGAAGGATGGAAGACTGAGTCAATCTTGAGCCTGGTGAAATTCAAACTGCCAAATTGCAGACAGATGGCAGTCAGCAGAAGTAGCCTGCAGTACTGCATTCTAACCACTGTACCAGGGGTGGGTTCTACTTACCTTTACTACTGGTTCTCTTCATGAACGTGCTTTGCGTGATCGCCACAGGTGGGCCCAGCTCCTGGCACCGCAGAACCGGTTCGGTGACTTCACACCATCACCGCTACCGGATTGTGCAAACCGGGCCAAAGTGGGAGCAATTCACCACTGCACTGCACCACCTCAGCTTAATGGAAAAGAGGCGGTAGTGATAAAGAGGTGCACAGGTTAAAATGCAGTATTGCAGGTGGACTCTGCCCACTGCCAGGAATTCAATCCTGACTGGTTCATGGTTGTCTCAGCATTTCATCCTTCTGAGGTTGGTAGAATGAGGTTGGTAGAATGAGGAATTATTAGGGGCAAAATGTTGACTATGTAAACCACTTAGAAAGGACTTCAAAGCATTATGAAGTGGTATATAAACATAAGTGCTATTAGTATTACATATACTGTATATTGAAACATTTTTCTGATATGTCTAAATAGGCTTTTATAAACCATAGGATGGAATGGAGCGTTATTAGTACCTTTAAATAAATATGCACATACAGCATACTATATTTTGAAAAACAACAACTCTACAATCTTTTGAAAGGCAAGAATGGCATGGCAAGAATAACTGACCAAAAAGAGATGTGTATTATATAAGATGGATGGTACACAAATCAAATCAAATCAATCAATCAATGAATCAATCAATCATTGGCAGGCATTGATTATCACCTTGCCTAACCACCCAGGTCTAATTTATTCTTATTGCCTTTCAGTCATCAAGTCCTTTGGGTGTTTCTGATTTTAAGGTTCCACCCGGAGACATGCTGGGACTCTGAACTGGATGGGCATGTGTTGCCGATTAAAGTATATGAGACTGCTTGGGATTGCTGATGAACTGAAGGAAACCTGGGCCATTGGCTCCAGTGTGAAAACAATCACTCTGAAATTTCACTGCTTCCCTAGAAGTGTTTTCATTATGTGTGCATGTGTGTGTGTGTGCGTATGTATATATTTATATACATGTATCCCAAGTTAATTGGGCTTTTACGCACTATTATACTTGTCACCATGCCAGGTTCTACATTTCGTCCAAGGGTGAAATGAAAACTCCAAATTCATGTGGTTTTGAAACAATTTTAGTACAAGCATTTCAGTGAAGAATTATAAAGTGGGAAAGACAGACTCCTGTATCTCATCTGGCTATGAAGGGTCAGAATTCATCAACCCTTCAACCTGCCACAAGAGACTTTCAGGGTGTGCTAAAAAGTATGGAACACATGCATAGTATACACACACACACACACTTTATATGTACAGTTCATCACCTGGTATTATGCATTATGATGATACTGTATACAATCAAGAAGTCACAACTGAGTATGAAACTGGGCTCTTCATATGAGCCAAAGATGTATGAGTGATGTATATGCAATAGGACAGGTAGATGTATTTTTAAAACTTAAATTGAAAACAAAGTATAAATATTCCACAAAGACCTTGAAATTAACTTTTCTTCTTTTCCTTCTTTAAGCTTATTTTTTAACTCAACAAGCCTACCAAGTCCTTCTTGGTCATCTCATCAATCCTGACAAGAAGATTAGAGTGAGATAAAGTGTAGATTAATCAGAATTCATCCAAGACGTTTCATGACTAAATGAAGCTTTGACCTTGGATCTCAGAATTCTAGCCTCTTTACAGACTGGCACATTTTAAGAATTTTCCAAATTAAAACACAGTTTTAATTTGTTTTAAAAGTACACTAATAAAGGTTAAGAAAAATTATTCATAGAACATGGTAAAGTATATTTTCTTCTTGCCTACCTGCTTTTATTTCTGCCCTTATGCCTTATCACAGATGGCTTCTGAAGCTTTAAAGGCAGAGGGAAATATAAGCAGGTAATCATCTAGGGAAGCTGATGGCAATTCCCCCATTGAAACACTAGATTTAATTGCATTTACCTTAAGAGAGAAAATTTCATAGAGGGGAAAAAGTAATGAAATGATAACACGGTGATATTTTTGCCAATTCAGCTTGGGTGGTAACTGGCTATAAATATTACAACTAATGAACAAACTATTATTCTTAGCGTTAAATATTTTTTGATCCATCTTTATCTCAAAGTGGTAAGTGTACCTAATATTTCTGGTTTACCTCAAATGACACAGCAATCCCTCACAGGGATATCCACATGGTGGGTCAAGATAGCAATTTGATTGTGTGACCAAAACCCCACTCCTTTGGATTTCAGTGCAGATTAAAAAGGAGTGGATCTTCAGTCACAGAATGTTGATTACCGCCTTGATATTTTGATGCTCTCCTATGCAGAAACTCCTAACTCTGCATAAGTGACTGGAATAAGGCTAAATCAAGCTGGAACATAGTTTAAAACATAGTAAATGTTAGATCATTCCAGTTGGCTACCTATTTTTAAGATTAGATCAGTGAGTGAGTGAGTGAGTGAGTGAGTGAGTGAGTGAGTGAGTGAATGAATGAATGAAGATTTCATGTACCATATCTGCATGTCAAAAAGGATAAGGTATGGTTGGTACTGAAAAATCAGTGGTGACTTCCTTGTGTTCATGAAAATTTGGAGATAGTTATCAATATACAGAGAAGTCCATTCAAAACTTCAGACTATTAACTAGATCATGTTTATTTCAGATAGTAAAACCCATCAATTAAAATATAATACAAAATTGTGTCATTTTTTTCTGGATTCCCCTCTTCCAAACACACATTCTTATTTACTGGGCCATTAGCTTCTATGGATTAAAAAAACAAAGAAAAAGATTGCATTTACAATGGATGCTGCGGGAGGAAAATCGGAGATGGATTTATATGATCGTTCTCCCCCAGACCTCTCTGAACTGTAAAAGACCCTGATTTATTCAAATGCAGTGGAGATGAAAAACATTTAGACTATATTGCATCTGAACTTGCAACACAACTATTGTTTCTACATTACTAACAAGTGAATGAGGTGCACATCAAATGCCTGGACATTTTTAGCTATAATCCCAAATATGGGAAGGGCAAGGTAAAATTACAGACTGGTGTTTCCAGGTTTTCTATACATGCTCAATGAAATCAGCAGGATTTCTTTCTGGTTTAGAAAGCACAGAGCAAGCTATATAGCCTTTTTGACAAGAATATTCTTGTATATAGCTGGAACGTGTGGAAAAGATTGAAAAATTGAGTAACCAGATTGAGTAAGGTGAGGAATGGCTATTACAGATTGGACACTTATACATTTAAAAAGGGAGAGTAAGAGGATAGAGGCATAGAAAACATTGTCCAACAAAGATGATGTGGAGCTAGGAGTTTGCTCTGGCTTGTGAACTTTCCAAATGTATCTATGGGACCACTGTGCATATGGAATGCTGGACTGCAGGGGTTTATGGCTTGATCCATTGGGGGCCTTCTTATGTTCTCATTTTACTTAAACAATTTAAATTATTGCTATATTTAGAGAATAAAGTATCTCAGGACGGGTGGGGGGAAGCTATTTTTCACATCTACAGCAAGAAAAGTATAACATAGTAAGATGAGCAATGATCCCTGATGGGTTTGATAAATACAGAAACATATTTTTGAGTTTATGAACTGGCTATTTTCTAGGTATGATTTGAAAAGCAACTGTTGAAGAATATGTTTTTTTCTTCATTGTAAAGACGTATAAAGACTATATATTATAATACAGTAAAATTAACGGTGTCAGCTGTGAAACCTTTTCATTTGTTGGATAGCTTATTTGTCTGTCAATATAAAAAAGCCTAACTTTGGCATGAGTTCCAACAGTTCTTGGCAGCCACCACCAGTAATGATTTGTGGAGCTACACAAATTGGATGGCCGGTCAAGTTTCACTTTTGGGGAGGGCTAGGAATGCACAGGGGAGCATATTACAAGAACTTACTAACAGTTTGCATCAATCCATGCAAAACAGTTTCAGGTCTCACCTAATGTGTAACGTTGAGAGTGCCTTTTAGTATAACAAAGCCTTCAGAACCCCATTCTTCAAAGTTGTAATCTGGAGATGATGTGTGGCCTTTTCAGCAGCAAGCCATTATTTATAATGGAAGGGTCATTCACTGGGCAAGGTGGTCAATATGTCATTCAGGTGCCATAAAAATCAAACTCAAGAAATTCTAGAAGGGAATTCTTATTAGGGACATATGGCCTATTAAGGTACAGGCATAATTTGTTGGATGCTCATGGCATATTCTGGGCTCACTTTAAGAATAATACAAAGCTAAAATAACTTCACATAAGAAATATGTCTGATACTGCGCTTAGTTTAACGTGGAAACCATTTATTGATTGTAATTCTGTTCATGGATTTGAAACACATCCAAGGTTAAGCATTTCAGAGCAGATACTCTCCAACATTTCATTCCATTCCACGGCAGCCCCAGATTTGATTGGCTGAAGTACCTAAACCCCTCCCTCCCATCTCAAAGCGGGTTCCTGTTCTATGTAATTATTTCCTTCTGGACTACCAGATAGCTGTTCTCTGTAGTTGCAAGTGTGTGTGTGTGTGCATGTAGGGCTTTTTAACAAGAGACTTGTCATTGATCCTTCAATAGCCCATCACTATCTTACATCTTCCATTGGGCAACATTTCAGGTTCGGCCTAGGCCAGGTGAAGCATGCTTGCCTTTCCCTGCCTTTCCTTTCTTTTAAAGTTGCATATAGGGATATTGCCAATTCATTTCAATAAAGCTGAGCCATTGGTTCTTCTTTGCTTCAGTTTGCTAGTATTGTTCCTGGAAGGAAGGATTTGTTCCCTATTGCTTTGATCCCTAATGTCTGGAACATGTCTGGAACCAGCACTGCATATCAGACATTAATACAATTGAACATGTCCAGAAATATTTCACAAGAAGAGTCCTCCACTCCTCTGCTCGCAACAAAATACCTTCTGCCACCAGACTTGAAATTCTGGGCTTAGAAAACTTAGAACTACACTGCCTTCGGTCTGACCTAAGCATAGCTCATAAAATCATCTGCTACAATGTTCTACTTATCAATGACTACTTCAGCTTCAACCACAACAATACACAAGCACACAGTAGATACAAACTTAAAGTGAATCGCTCCAAACTTGATTGCAGAAAATATGACACTTCAGCAACAGAGTAGTCAATGCCTGGAATTCACTACCTGACGCTGTGGTTTCATCCCCAAACCTTTCAAATTTTAACCTAAGACTGTCTACTGTTGACCTCACCCCATTCCTAAGAGGTCTGTAAGGGGGTTGAAAAGAGCACTAGCATGCCTACCGTCCCGGTCCTAATATTTCCCCTATTTGTATCTATTTTCTGTATGCAATCCATGTTTATACTTATTACCTAATACGTTCTTGACAAATAAATAAAATATTCAATATTTTGCCACTAAAGTATAATTTTTCCCAGATGTATGATTGAGATTTTTTTTTAAAAAAAATTGCAATTGTCCTCTTTTTTTTCCATGTGACTTTTGCCCCTGATACCTTGTTCAGATTTCATAGGTGATAATGGCAGTATCTTTATACAAAAGATTTTGGACTGGCAAAAAATTAATTTTTTGTATTTGTCAGTCTTTCAAGCTTGGTTCTGTTGTTATTCAGTTTGGCTTTAACATTAATAAAGTTTAATGATTTGTTTAAAAAACACCCTTCTTTATATTCATTTTTTACTGGTTCTATTGAGAAAGGTAGTTAGAACCAAAGAAGATTCTTGAATGAGAAGTGAAACATCTTTAAGAAAAAACCAAGGGAGTTGAATTGTCTTTTTTGGAAGCACCTTTGGGATAAGAGAAAGTCTGGCTATTTGTATTGGAAATATTCTTGTTTCAGTAACATTTCTCTTTTTTTTTCTTCAGGTGTGCATTGTAGTTGGACAAAAAACGTTATATTTTTTTAATTTCAAAGATCCAGAAAAGCCAATTGAACTAGCATTTCAAAAACGTTATGGAAAGATAGTAGCTTACAAATTGTAAGTAACCCCTAAAATAATAATGTTTCTCTGGAGTGATTGTATTGGTCAGTTGCAATAACAACAATAAAAAAGAGCACTATGTAGCAACTTAAAAACAAATATATTTTGTTTTGTTTTTGTGAACTAAAACCTACTCTGTCAAACTGGCAGTTTAATTCATAATTTTAAAATGAGTTTTGAGTTTTGGTTGTTTTATTTAGTTAGTTTTGGGGGGGATTATATATATATATATTTAATAAAAGAGATTTGAATACTTTACAATCTAAAATGTTATATCCCTGAAAAGAGATAGGCAATTGAGTCTCTCTCAGGACCTTATCTTTTGGTATAAATGTAAGTTAATTTTTAGATAATTTTTCTGTTTCTCTTTCTACAGTCATTTTGCAATTTATGATGATCTCTGCATTATTTCTGTCAGGAGTTACAATGCCTGAGAGGTTTTATTTTTGGTTCTATTTATTGTTTTTGCAGGTATGGTGAAAATTATATCATGATCGGTTTTTCGCTGGGCTATTTTGTGGTGATTTCAACACAGGTTCAAGAGATTGGCCATGAGATCTTCCAAGCTTCTGATCATAAGGATTCCTTGGCTGGCATTGCGATCACTGAATCATTAAACAAAGCTGCATCCTGTGGAGATAACTGGTGAGGCATAATATTTCCATGTAAGATCATTTAAATAACAAAAGTACTGTTGTCGTAGAAATATTTTAATTTTATGAGAAGAGTTGCCCTTAATACATTAGAATTTTACGTATGCAGAATACAGAGGAAGGCAACACATAAACCAATGCTGTATAGTATCCTCACTCTTTTTTAAGAATGGAAAGAGTTCCTGAGACCCAAATGGTAGATAATTGTTAGCCTAAACCAGGGGTCAGTAAAGTGCGGTTCTAGAGCTGCATGCAGCTCTTTGGGCCCTCTCCTGCAGCTCCCTGTCAGATGATCCCACCACTGGGTGGCCCCGCCCCACCCCCTCACTCACATACACACACATACACACACAAGAGATAGAGAAGGGTAGAGAGATGAGAGAGAGATAGATGAGAAAGAGGGAAAGGGAGAAAGATGAGAGAGAGAAAGATGAGAGAAAGGGAGAAATGAGAGAGGGAGGGAGAAAGATGAGAGGAGAAAGATGAGGGAGGGAGGAAGAGTGGGAGAAACAGGAGAAACAGAGAGGGAGAAAGATGAGAGAGAGGGAGAAAGATGAGGGAGGGAGGGAGG
Source organism: Grayia smithii (assembly GCA_032468115.1). Taxonomy (NCBI): domain Eukaryota; kingdom Metazoa; phylum Chordata; class Lepidosauria; order Squamata; family Grayiidae; genus Grayia; species Grayia smithii. Next base: position 82,004 of record JANHFM010007207.1, read on the forward strand.
TCGGAAGTGAGAGAGGGAGA
>JANHFM010007207.1:133242-146733 GCA_032468115.1 Grayia smithii
GATTCGATCTGCTGAACTGCAGCTAGCAGTCAGCTGAAGTAGCCTGCAGTACTGCAGTCTAACCACTGCACCACCTCTTCCCCTGGAGTGCGGTGGGAATGGAGATTTTACAGTATCCTTCACCTTCCATGCCCACCAAGACACGCCCACCAAGCCACACCACGCCCACCAAGCCATGCCCACAGAACCGGCAGTAGAAAAACTTGAATTCCACCACTGCTTCAGAGCTTCCTAAAAGGACAATTAAGGTACAGGGTTTTTGTTTTATTGTTTTACATTGATTATTTTGTTCTTATTGGTTTTATTTTTTGTTGTGAGCTACTCAGAGTTGCTTAAGTTGGGTGGTCATATAAATCTTTTTAATGAGTGAATGAATAAATAAGCCCATTATTAGTAATTATCTTAATGCATACATTTTAATTTTCTCTCGTTCCCCTCTCTAATCAGAGGACTCTATTACAAAATTCATAATAAGAACAGTTGTGTTCTAGCTATCAAGTTACTTTGGGAAGAAGAAATTGAGTTTGTTGAAATTAAATATCTGCATCGTAAGAATCCTGTCCTCCCATCAACAGAACTCCTGCAAAGTAAACAATTTGCCCTCCAAAAATTGCTGAAGAAGGAAGTGGTTATTTATTGTCCTTTTTCCAAATTAAAGAAGCTTCCCCACCACTGCATGGATGCACCTCTTCAGAATCAGCTCCGGATCTGATAATTTTCATTAATGCCAAAGAACCAACTGTACCATAGTATTTCGGACTCCACAGCAAAGTGAGAATTTCTTTAAGTCACTGTAATTGTGTGGACTTTGTGGACAATCTCTTTGTCCAATTATAACAATTCTTGCCTCATCCTGCTTCCTGACCAGACATTACTTTTCTTCACCTGCCAGTCAATGCTATTTTTTTCCTATTTGCTTTCTTTAAAAATATTATATTGCTTTAAATCCTACAACAAAATAGAAAAACAATAACCAAGCAAACTTATAAATTATGGAAAGTCATAGTGGAGATTGGCAACTGAGTAAACCATGCACACACACACACCACAAGCACACATAGCTCAATCCTAAGGAAATGGGTTTTTTCTCTCTCCAGTTTGGTCCCTATAAAATCTGGCACCTAATTTACCTATATGGACATTGAGCACCCTGGAATTGAGTTTCCTCAGTTCAGCATCCTTTGGGTCTTCAAATATGCATTCTTTAAAACTTAACATTTTCTCCTTTCCTCCCCCACATATCTCCCAAACTAACCATAGTAGCAATGCACAACCACAATCACAGTCCCTGCCTACACAGTTGCCAATATACTGTCATTTCATGCAGAAGTGGGTTTCAGCAGATTCTGACCAGTTCTGGAGAACTGGTAGTGGAAATTTTGAGTAGTTCAGAGAACCAGTAGTAAAAATTATGACTGGCCCCACCCCTATCGATTCGCTGCCTCCCAAGTCCCAGCTGATTGGGAGGAAATGGGGATTTTGCTGTAACCATCCCCTGGATTGGGGAGGGAATGGAGATTTTACAGTACTCTTCCCCTGCCATGCCCACCAAGCCATGCCCACCAAGCCATGCCATGCCCACCAAGCCCACACCCACAGAACCAGTAATAAATTTTTTTGAAACCCACCAATGATTTCATGTTAATATAGTTTTTTTTAATGTAATAGATAAAAAATGGCATTGTGACCAAACAATTCCAATTTCCTCACTTATTTTTTTTTCTATTATGTATTCTTTATTACTTTGTTTGCTTGTTTATTTTATTAGATTTACATAGCCACCTATCTCACAAAACCACTCTGAATTACTGACATGAAAAAAAATCAGTATAATAATAAATAACAGAATATAATAAAAACATTTGGGGCAGGGTAAACCAAACATCAGCAAATTCATACATGTTGCAAAGTCAGCTATCTCCCTGGCTCCATGCTTGGGATAGCTGCCACATCTTAGGGCTTTGCAAAAGGTCTGCAGGTCTCCACATATTACAAATAGCAACTATAATGACTGTGACAAAAGGAAATAAAGATCGTACCAATAGTAATAGGTGCCTCAAATGGAATCCTAAAGCACATAAATAATGGTTGCTGGAATTGGGTATGTCTAGTTTAATGAAAAGAAGGATTAGGGGTGACATGATAGCAGTGTTCCAATATCAGAGGGGATGCTACAAAAAAGAGAGGGTCAACCTATTCTCCAAAGCACCTGAAGGCAGGATAAGAAGCAATGGATGGAAACTAATCAAGGAGAGAAGCAAACTAGAACTAAGGAGAAATTTCCTGACAGAACAATTAATCAGTGGAACAACTTGCCTCCAAAAATTGTGAATGCTCCAACACTGGACGTTTTAAAGAAGAGATTGGACAACCATTTATCTGAAATGGTATAGAGTTTCCTGCCTGAGGAAGGGGTTGGACTAGAAGATCTCCAAGGTCCATTCCAACTCTCTTATTCTGTTATTCTGCATGTGGAGCCCTATTCGAATTGACAGAATCAGTATCATCAATTTCAAAAGGCAGCTTTATTTGGAACAACTGAGTAATCCAGCAATCATACCTGTAACACCATCAAACAATGACATTTCAGGCCCTTGGGAATGGATAGATAAAAATGTCAAATCAAGTCTAAATATTTAGCTGACCATGTGATCAACCATAACAATAATTGAATTTACATGATTGCTAGTGACTGCAGGTAGAACATAGAAATTCTTCTTGGCTGGTTTTCTTATTAGTTAGTCTTAGGGAGAGAGAGGAACTCCTAATCAGCTCAAGGGATTCTCAGGATTTTAATGCTTCAGAGATGTGAAAATGTGATTAACTGAAGTGAAAATGCAGAGGTATGGAAACAGATGGAAATTTTCCCATTACTGAGACATATCATATTTTTTGGAGTATAAGATGCACTCCCCCCTCCAAAAGAGGGTGAAAATTTGGCTGCATCTTATACACCGAATGTAGCCCCACCCACCTTCTGGCCCCTACCCTTTGACCTCTGCCTCCCAGCAACTTGCCTCCATGCAGTAAACAGCAAACAGCCTGTTTCAAGTTTCAGCTTCAGCACAGCCTGATTAGCACAAGCAGCTGATTGTCAGTTGGATCGGCCTTCTGACCATCAGTTGTTTCAGGCTGCATGGATTGCTATTGCCTATTGCTGCCTCCATGTGCCCCATTTTCAGCCTTTGCTGTTTGCTGCAAGGAGGTAAATTGCTGGGAGGCAGAGGCAAAAAAAATTTCTTGTTTTCCTCCCCCAAAAAGGTAGGTGGGTCTTATAGTCCAGAGCATTTTACATTCCAAAAACTATATTTGCCAGCTTTCTCTAATTTTAGGAAAAAGTGTTATGATATGATAAACATATCCAAATGATCATCAATAAATTAGCTGAATAATTGCCTGCATTATAAAATTGATTTCTAGTTGGGTCTATCAAATGTGTTTCTTGAGCATATTTTCTACTTGATCAATGATATGGAAAGATCCATTTTCACAGAGAGCACTTGAAATATTGAAATACTGTTAATCCCAGGCCTTGACATCTGCATTCAAATATCTAACATGTTTGCATAAGATAATACATTTCAATTTTACATATACTAAACTTAAAAATATTTTTTTAATGTACCTAATTACATTTCCAGATCATCTTTTAAATTCTGTTAGCCACCTGGAATGTTCACCAGGGCAGAAAAGCAGGATGCAAATCAAATACATAAATTATCTTTGTCATCTTGCACAAATCTTATACTATCAGCTATATTGGGCTACAATTCCCATTTAGGAGTTGCTAGTCTTTGAAGTAGTGGGCAGATTTAACAAATGATCTTATAAAATAGCTTCCTTATGAAGCACATTTATGCCTCATGATAATTTAAATCCATTTTTTTTCCTCTGTTGAAATATGGCCCAATTGTCATTTTGATAAGTTTCTGGTTAGTCAATGGAAAGAAACGGAATTCTTTTGACTGGCTTTTCCTTTAGCTGCAGAGCATCCAAAGATGTATTATCAGTTCTTTTCTTGATGATGCATAATTCTCATCCATCCTAAGGCATACTCTGGGATGATGGATTCAAATATTTCATCAAGCGAACAAGGCAGTCTATTGTAGTGCAGTCCAAGGATGGCACCATCAAGAGACAAGTTTTTCAAAGAGGCAATTCAGTAATATTCTCTGAGCAGATAATCCATGCCAAGAAGTTGCTCTGCAGCTGAGATTTTGGCAGCTACTAGAAAGATAATTTATCTCCCTATTGAAGTGAATCTTTGCAGCACTAGAACTGTTTTAAAATTTTCCTTTGAACATGTAAGAAAATCTCCCACTTCCTAGCAGTAGAGAGGAATGAATTATAAAGATTTCCCTTAAAAATATATTTGCAAAAATAAAATAAAATACAAAGACAATGGCTCCTTGAGTAGCTTATTTAATTGGAGTCAATTTCACACAATCACAGCAACAAGAAGTTGCTTGCATGGAATCATTCCTTCTTCCCCAGCCCTGTTTATACACTATTCAAGAAAAGACCATGCATTTATTGCTTTCTTTTTCAATATTTTTAAGTCATCCCAATCAGAAAGATCATCAATAGAGCAAAAAAACATGAAAAAGGTTTCCAGGTCCATCATGGAGAAGCAATATGAGGGTTGTATCATTTTTTTTTCTACTTTCAGAGTCCATACTTCCAGGATGGACTATTTTTTAATGATTAAAGGGAACATTTAAAATTTTGGACAAAACTAAGAACATAGCAGAGCAGACTCATTGTAAAAAGCCAGCGGAATTATATCATGTATATTGAGTCAACTCAGGATTTGTCCTTTTTAGGGGAAGAGGGGAAATCAGGGGCAATGTTGTGTTCTTTTTTCTTATCTGCCCTGTGTCTTTTTCAATGCATGCACCATGATTTTGGTGTATTTGATTAGATCATTCATTTTCAGCAATATTGGCCAGAGGACAGGACCACAAAAGAAACCTGAGTCAGAGCCACATGCTGCCCTGGGATTGAAGGTTGTCTTCTCTTTAAACTTGTGGTTTTCTGGAGTATCTTCTAGGGCCCATTGAACCCTATTTAGCTTATCTTTTTCTTTCATATCAGACTAAGTTAACAATAAAAAAAAAAGTGCGTGTGGGGAACAGTAAAAAAAACCTGTGAAAAGGGAGGTGTCCTTACCCATGACAAAATGAAACAGGGAAAGTGGAAAATCTATAAGATGGGAGATGTAGCATCATAATCAATGTTGTAAATGCACATACAAGAGGAGTGAGTTTTTATCACAGTGCTCCTTCAACAATCTTGAAGTGATACAGTCTATACAGGCTTAGCTCAACTTGTGAGAATACAACTGCTTAATAAAGAGTTCCAAAATCTGGCACTACTACCCAAGTACCAGACTCCACTTATCTGAAAATTGTAACTTCTATTAACGATATTTAAATTAATAACAAAAATTAAAAGAATAAATTGAGTCCCCAGATTGTTAAGAATACAAAAGTCAGAGGGAAAGAATAATTTCATGTACACTGTAATTCATTTAAAATAAATGGGTTAAATCTTTAGCATTAGTCTCTTATTTTACTAAGAGTCTTTTGCATGATGGAAAATGAAACTGCTATCATTGATTTTCCATGTCTGAATGACAATGCTTGCCAGTCTTCCTATTACTGTAATTGCTGGCTAAATGAACTATAATTGTATTAAGAAGGAACTCTGAAATATGTATCCTCTACTGCAAAAGGAAGGAAGAAATGCTTTCTTGATGTCACTGAAAGAAATATGAATCTTGAATCTATCTGAATCTACATCTGAATCTACATCTGCACAGTGCTCTCAATATGAGTTTCCTACCATCATTGTTCTTAAAATTTTGGCAAATATAAATTGATATAAAAATCAAGAATTTTGTGTGTGTGTGTGTGTGTGTGTGTGTGTGTATGATATACAGTATATATATCATGAGAATACCATGAATAGTCACAAAAACAACAAAAGAATGATAGAACAAATCCTGGTCTAAATGCTCAGGTTCAAATTATCATATTTTAGTTACATGATGAAAACATTAACCTCTCTTAAAATTTTGCCAAATATATCATATCAATATATGATATAAAAATCAAGAATTTTGTGTTTTGTATGATATATTTATATATCATGAGAATAGCACGAATAGCCACAAAAACAAGCAAAAGGATGATAGAACAAATCTTGGTCTAACTACTCAGGTTCAAATTATCATATTTTAGGTATCTTATGAAAACATTGACCTCTCTGGAGAAGACTTTAATATTGGAAAAGGGAAGGAAAATGGCAAAGTAGGAAAATCACAAGCAGGTGGATGATCTCAATTATAGCAGCAATGAGTGCACTATTTGGAGATCTGAATGATCAAGTTGGGGAGAGATTGTTCTGATAAAAAAATATCCAGGTAAACTAGTGTACCCCAACTAGATGGTACATTATCAAACTCAGTCATGTAATTACCAGTAATCAGCTGGAGAGAAATGGAGTAATAGATAGATTTCATTTTTAATTTATGAAATAAATGTTATTTACCCCTTTGGGGAAAACTATTCCTATAATGTATTTGATGATGATGATGATGATGATGATGATGATGATTTATTAAGCATATCCATAATCTTGTATCATTATGCTCTGATGTTGGTGTGCCTATATATTCTTTCAGGTTTTTGTAGATTCCCTAACCCTAGCTAGATCGCTGACTGGATAACTGGCTTTCAATGAGAACTGAACCTCAGTAAGAGTATGGCTATTTGTAATATTTTTTTAAACTTGGTTAGGAATTCCTGCAATTAAACATTAAATGATTTTACTGCTTACTATGGAAATGAAATTTGCCATCTCTTTTATCCTCAAGGCATCTTCATCTGCTTGCTTTATTGACATTACTTTCATGAAAAGATAAAATGGTGGCAAAAGATTTCCCCAATCTGCCAGACAACTCTCTTCATATTTCCATGTTTAACTGAGTCATCTGTAAGCATTTTAGTAGGTCAAGAATGCAATTAAATAGCTTGCCTATCATTAAAAAAAACAAGTGGTAATACCTGATATCATTATCTTGGAGTAATTGACCAGATCAAATAATTAAGATACCTGAGGCAAGGCTTCACCCCTTCAAATGAAGTTCAGAGATATTAGTGTGGAGCCAATTTACTCAAGGTTGTGCTGAAAGTTTCCATTACAAGATTTCATTTAGCAAAGAGCCGTAGCTGTTCATGGATTTGTAGCTGTGCAAGGTTTCTGGGACAGCAAAAGAATGTAGAAGGGATTCTCAGGATTAATTTTACATGTGAACAGCCTGTTTACCATTATAACTTTGTCAAGTTCACATAACATGCTAAGCCATAAGCTCTATTTGGTTTTCCTTTAGCAACTTTATTATGGCTAAATGGAACACTTTTTAACAAAAGGCCTCCAAGGGATGCAAAAGGTATGGCAGGTAATGTCATTATGTCTTTAGGGTAGGTGGAACATAGGCATCCATGGCATCAAAATGATGCAATTATATGCTTGCATCCTGATGTCTCATAGACATATGTAAATTGCTTCATTTGCCATAATGTCATAATGTGGTGTTAGTGCTGGCCCTGAAGATTCTGAGTGAGACGAAGAGAGTTATGGTGGTTTTTCATTTTCTCAAGGGTTAATTATGGTTGGTGTAATTGGATATGAAAAGTCTAGACCAGTGGTTCTCAATCTATGGTCCACAAAGCTCTGGGGGGCCTTGATGTCTTCACAAGGGGCCCACAAAGGCTTGAAGAAATGTTATGGTTTAAATCTTGAGTTATGTCTTGGTGGTCCATGGCCAAGGGATCATGGTAAAGAAAAAATTGAGAATGACTGGTCTAGGCGCAGGCCTGTTTTGTAGAGTGCCGCACAGTTCTATTATCTTCCTACCTTTAGCAAAATTTGACATGGATCAGATAATATTTGGTCCGCAGTGGATTTGATTAATTTGAATAAAAATAAAGGCTGTAAAGCTGCAGTTTTATTGCTAGATATAGAAAAAGCCTTTATAAATTTTACAGACACTATAAACAAGGTAAACCCAAGGATGACTGAAAAAGCAATGTATGGACTGCCTGCATGAAGATATGCGAGATGTAGTTTTATGACCCCCCTCCCCCGTGTTGCAGACTGGATGAAGTGGCAGGCAAAACTGCAGACCCCATGACATGATGGGAGTAATGCAAAGAACAATAAGAAGAAGATATTAGGGTAACCAATATGGATTTTCTAAATGATGTATGAAGTTACTCTAGATCAGGGTGTCAAACTCACATCGTCACAGCTGTGACATGTGATGTATCATGATTTTTTCCCCCTTCACTAAACTGGGTGTGGGTGTGGTCAGCACGTGACGCATTTGGCCCACGAGCCGTGAGTTTGACAGCCCTGTTCTAAATTGTATATGGTGCCCCTAAATCCAAAGTTTAATGGTATTTTTTCGTCAATTTTTACATCTTATAAAGGTATAAGGTGTACTGAATAAGGATACCCACTTCCTCCTTTCATTTCTCATATTTGACTAGAACCCTTAGTTTGTGTTATTAGACAATATTATATTATCAATGGATTTTGCATAATTCATTAGAATATAAATTAGTAGTACAAGTTGATGGTATTTTGTTGTTTATCTTTGAACCTCATATTTTTATTCTTGCTTTGATGAATTTGATTAACATTATTGGCCAAATTACAGGATATTGTATTAACTGTCTAAGTCAGAGTTGATGCTTATCAGTAAAGACATGTTTATTTATATATTAAATTATTGCCATTTTCATCTATGAACTGAATTTATCAGTTATTTAGGTAATCTTATTCTGGACAGTATTTTTCAAATAATGACAATGAATATGAATGAGATATATAAACTTCTTTCTTAGGACATGGGTATATGAGAGCCTTTAATCCTTACCATGTGGGATAGCATAAAAACTCTTAAAATCAATGTAATTTCCAGGAAATTTTACACTTTGCAAGGAGTTTCTCTAAATATATCCAGAAAATATCAAAAGACACTGTTTCATACATTTCCATTCTTCAGTTTTGAAAATATGTTTGAAAAATACAGTAGTTAAAGGTGGGATTTTCATTTTTTTAAATCTTGAATTATATTATCTTACTTACCTTTTCATTAATACCAAATGTTGGGTGTTTTTACTTACTGCAAATTCTCATTTCTGGGTTCTTTTGGAATATTTATACATAAAAACTTTATGTAATTAGGCTGCTTAGGCTTCAAAATATAATTGAGTTACACTTTCCTATTCCTAACATATTAACTTGAAAAGCTATGGTACAATGTCAAAAAAAGTTTTGATATTTTTATCATGCTACATTGTTGCTAAATCCTGATTTCAAAAATTATTTCTAAAAGGTTTTATGGAAAGTCTGAATTCTGGAATCTTTACATTAGATCAAGCATGGTTGATAAAAACCAGTTTTTATCATTTCTATCTTAAAAAATAAATAACATTTGTAAATATTAGTAATATTTACTGACATCTTGATTTGAACTACTACATTTTCAGCTTCAGAGGCACCTATGTTCCAATTGGAGTAATGCAGTCCAATGACAACAAAAAGCCCACAATCATATTTTTAAAAATGGAATGGATTTTTCTATGCCCTTATTATTGTCAAATCTTAGCTCTTCAACACTGGAAAAACAAATTTATAGGCCCAGTTAACTAGTAGCTTTAAGACCTGACATTGGATCCTATGAACGAATTACCTATAGATGCAGATTATGCATAGAGAATTACAATTAAATATGGTTAATTTTTAGATAAATTGTTGGGAAAATACTGGTATGTCTTTGTCTATCATTATAAATATATGAGAAGTTCAGATAGATAGATAGATGATAGATATAAGTAGATGATAGATGATAGATGAATGGATGGATGGATGGATGGATGGATAGATAGATAGATAGATAGATAGATAGATAGATAGATAGACAGATCGATGATGGATGGATGGATAGAGAGAGAGAGAAGAGAGATAATAAATAGGTCTATAATAGGCTAGATTCATATATTATATATGAAGCTAGATTCAGTAGAAAAGTCAACTCTAAGTATCAGATTCCAGAATACAACTTTTTAAATGAGAAATTCACAGACAAAATATGTTCATGTAAGGAAGAAGAAACTGACTCAAGAACAAAGTGGGACATTGATAATTCCTGTCCTGAATTTCTGTTTCTTTCAGTTTTTTATACATCTTCCTGCTGTACCCTCCAACAAAATATAACAAGAAGTGCTTTGGTCAAAATCAAAATATTCCTTTGGTATATCACATATATGTTAGAAGATAATCTGAGAGTAACTGCATATTTGATCTGTCAAATAATTCCTAATAGTTTATAACACTGTTTATTCCTTAATATGATCCATTCTGGTTATTTAACAACTGTAGGTTAAAAGAAAGAGTTGTTTAGTGTAAAGAGTGAACTCAGGCAATTAAAGTAATTTATGACTTAGACTATTAATTCACTTTGGTCTCCAATATCTTCTCTGGCAAGAGATATTTATTTAGGATGTCATATATAGACTTTACCCAACTCTGGTTATCTTAAGAAAAAGTAGTACTTCAGGGCTAGAATAGAGCTCCTACTTTTACTCCCTTGGAAGATCTTCTTTCACATAGAATCTCTCCTCCACCCCCCAAAAAAGCAATTGCCAGAGCTATGAGAAGTAAGATCAATCAATCAATATTCTGACAATCTGTTCAATGTACATGAGGTTGCTTCTGTTAGGGAAGTGATTATTTTGTCCTGGTTTAAAACAGGAGAAAGGGATGGAAATGATATAGCCACATCTCTTTCTATAGCAATAGAGCTGAAGAACTCTATGCTTTAGAATATTTTTATTTTCCCCCCTTGTAGAGCATATGTCTTTATATCTACATATGTATATCACATAAACTGTGCATGTATAGTCTACGTAAACTGTCTACAGCACTGAAGATCAATAACAGTTTATTTGATTATTGATAGCAATCCTCTTTCAATTCAACAGATTGTATAAATTTTGCTTCCTTCTGACATGATTTAAAGGCAGTTAAAGTAATCAGGAGCATGCTAAAAAAAAGGACAGAAATAAGAAGTTAGTTTGGGTCAATTATATCTAGACAAAAAAAAAGTCACATTATAAGCAGATGTGAAATGCTTAAATTAAAGACCTAGATACACTTATTTAATATGTGTTCTGATGCATCTCTTCCTTTGAATTATTATTATATTTCTTTTGCCCAGGAAAACTTGTATTTTATTAAATGGAATATTCCTTTGAATTCTTGTAAGCAGTTCCATTTAACTCCTTGCTGTGAGCCCCCAAAATTAAGAGCAACTCAGATGATGAATGCCAACATCAAATTTGGATCCCAAAAGCAAAAAAGAAAGAAAGAAAGAAAGTACATATTAGCATGCTCAGAGAAATCTCAGGGTTACAAAAATATAACTACGGTATGTACCTACAGTGGAATACAGAGCAGTTCAAATATCAAAGTAAAACAAAACAGAACAGCAAATGGTTCATTGGAAATGGAAAATTGAATGACTTGCTTAGAAGAGGTGATCAGATGGAGCTTTGAAATAAGCCTTTACTTTAAGAGGGAGGATATATTGCCATATTTATGCGTGTTCCATATTTTCATACACATAGAGTGAGAATAAATAACTAGAAAGGAGCCTGTTTGGATTCAGGCTTGAGCCAGACAGCTCCTCTAACATTCTTTCCTACAGTTTTTAAGTTGGCAGAAAGTATGTTGACCTAGCATTCACTGCCCACACAGCTGAGTTTTATTGCACCTCAGCTATGAATCTGCGGAATGTTGCTTTTCTTACCATTTTTATTACAATATAGTTTCAGGGCAGCAATTAGTAGAGTCCCTGCCACCCTTTTCTCTCCCACCCAGGGTCACCTGAATCTGTATCCAGGGGGTTCTGGGTGCTTACTGCATCTTCCTTCCATGGCCTTTTTCTCTTCCATCAGCCAGCTTGCCCGAAGATTTTTAGGGATTTTTTAAAAACAAATTAAAGTCACTGTGTTTTATTTATTGCTTTGGGATTAAAGCTAAGGAAGATCAAAGCAACAAAATTCCCATGGAAAAAAATTGCCAGTATTTCCCAAACACTGAACTTTTGTATGTAGTACTTTGGGTATCCTAGACATCTGGGTAGATAGAAGCCTGTATTCTAACTATAGGAGAGAATTAAAAACAGTCCAACCAAACTTAATCAGACTGGAAAATGGTGGTGCTTTCAATTGCCACTTGAATGAAAAGCAGAAAGGCACTTATTGGGAAAATAATCTCAGTGATCCACTTGAGCAATTCCCCTGCAAGCCTGTTAGCAAGAGCAAGTTTGCAGTCTAACCATGGGTGAAATCCAGCAGGTTCTGACAGGTTCTGGAGAACCGGTAGCAGAAATTTTGAGTAGTTTGGAGAAATGGCAAATACCACCTCTGACTTGTCCCAGAGTGGGGTGGAAATGGGGATTTTGCAGTATCCTTCCTCTGGAATGGGTGGAAATGGAGATTTTGCAGTATCCTTCCCCTGCCACGCCCACCAAGTAACACCACGCCCAAAGAACCGGTAGTAAAGAAAATTGGATTTCATCACTGAGTCTAACCAAGAAGAAATTCAGCCCAAGGGCTTGTAACAATCCCACTGACTTGTCTTTCAGGCCCAGCTGCTAAATGCTGAACAGGTTTCCTGGGGATAAAGTTGCCTGCATGAAATTCTGACAGATAATGGGAAATTAACTCCAGAAATCCACTTTGTGAGAACTACTCTGAAATATTTTTAATACAGCTATGGAAATGCCATTTGTTTCAGTGATGAGACCTCAAATTAAAATTCATTGAATTTCAAACACACCATTTCATGTTGCTATAGTCATGGATTTGCCCAACTAAGTATGAAGGTTAAGATCTACTGGGATCAAATATTTCTTTTTGCAATTTCTCCCTGTACCTTGGGTTCTTTTAGACTTCAGGCTGGTCCTGGAACTTCTGCATTTTTAAAAACCTGCTCTTCTTTTCAATTTACTGGTAGCTGCATCTATTAGACTCAAATTGCACAGGAAAAGCTGGCTGACAAATACACAACTTGTCCATGTGAAGCCACTCCTGCTCCATCTGCAAGTGTCTCCTGCGTACCAATATGTCCACTCCAATATTGAATGTTTTTGTTTGAAAATGTGTATATGAAATTATGTTTCTTCCCCAATGCCCAGCAGTAGAAAGAGTGAGTACAAATTATACATCCAATCTGTCTCACAGAGAAGGTCAGAGTGAGTGATATAAATCTCTGGTAAGACATCATTGAGGGAATGGGCTAAAGTGGTAGATTTGACCAGTAAACATTTACCAGCAGGCAAATAGAATAGAATAGAATAGAATTCTTTATTGGCCAAGTGTGATTGGACACACAAGGAATTTGTCTTGGTGCATA
>JANHFM010007207.1:179973-193738 GCA_032468115.1 Grayia smithii
GGCATATACAAGGAATGAAGGCTATGGCTAAGCACATTGATTTGTGCTTAAAAAATTGTAAGCTGCCCTGAGTCTCCAGAGAAGGGCGGGAAATAAATTGAAATATTTTTTTAAAAAATCACTTTCTTAGAGAAGCGTCTTTCCATGGTTGTATCAATGATAGTTAGAGAAAATTCTGTCCTAGGTGATCTGATGATTGTTAGATTTATTCAAAATGAATTGAACCACATCTCTCTAAGTCCTGCTCACTCAGTTTCGGCAGACTTAGTCTGCTGAAGAACCAGACAACTAGCCAGTAGTAATATCCAATATTGGATATTACTAATTATATTCAATTCTATTTACAATATATATTCATTGGCAAAGAATGTACTCCAGAGTATTCTATAATTAATTTTCCAAATTCATTATGAGAATCAGAGATGTAACTTTAGTCTGGTGGAATTATACACCTTTTTGACTAGGATTACTGAATGCTGCCACATAATAAGGTTCAGTAAAAACAGAGACTAATAGCAATTTTAGGAACACCTGTTTTGTATTTTTCCTGTTTTATATCTGATCCTGTCAGCATTCAAGTATAAAGAAGTGTGGAATAAGTGCAAAAGGAGCGTAATTTTCAGCTTTTGCTTCAAAACTGCCTCCCTTTCTAGAATCCATTTGATTTAAACATTTTTTTTTGCCAGCCTGTATTCTTAACAAAGCTATTAAATGAAAAAAAAAATCAGTTTGAGTTTTACATCCATTGGCAATGTGTTCCGGGACTCTCAACGTACATGCATAGGAACACGATAGAACTATGGTCATCCAAAAATGGTGTTGTACTTTGTACCCCTGCCACTCCCTCCCCAAAATGAACATGGAAAGATTTTCAGTCAATTTAAAATTATTTTGGGGTATCAGGTTACAACTGTTTGGGATAACAGAAAATAAAAAATTATTCTGCTCCTTAGAAATATCTAATAACAATGTGATGGTCAAGAGGGGAAAAGATGGCTGGATCTAATTAAGTTTTATCTGATTCTGACAATTCTATCACAATTTGGAGAAATGTTTATAGTCTCTAGGCATTTAACATGACACTGGGAAAGTAGGGCCCATGCTAACAACTTGCCTTGTGTATGATTAGCATGGCAAAGGCTAATCATTTTTTTTTCTTTTGTCCTAATATAATTTGTGAATTCATCTATTATAGGCTTGTATGTATGTATGTATGTATGTATGTATGTATGTATGTATGTATGTATATTTCCAACAAATAATGGGTTTACACGTCCTGGCTTAGCAGTCCTTGTGAAAAGTCATTGAATTCAAATTCCCAGATTGCTACCAAATAAAAAGAATATATTTGTATTTTACATGAATTTAGTGAAAACGAACAAGATGCCTAATCTTAGATAAATACAGATATCAACAGAGAAGACTAGAGAAAACCAATAGAGCAAGTTCCCAGGTTAAGACCAAATTATGTTCTGAACTCTATCCCTATGCACTTTAAAGTTGTTTCTAAAGTGCAACAATTTATTCGGTGGCGCAGTGGTTAGAGTGCAGTACTGCAGGCTACTTCTGCTGACTTCATATTGGCAGTTCAAATCTCACGAGGCTCAAGATTGACTCAGCCTTCCATCCTTCCAAAGTGGGTAAAATGAGAACCCAAATTGTTGGGGTCAATATGCTGACTCTGTAAACCGCTTAGAGAGGGCTGTAAAGCACTGTAAAGCAGTATATAAGTCTAAGTGCTATTGCTATCGCTAATAAAATGTTTGTCTTAAAATAAACCACTGAAATAGGCCAAAGTACATAGATATCCCAGGTGGGGGTGGGAATTGCATATGCAATCAGGGAGGTATACAAATTCCAAGCTGAGGAGGTGATCATAGCAATGGTGGATCATAGATGGTGCTTTGCTGCTCAGCCATAGCCTCCCCAGTGCTGGGGATGTCCTTGCCAGCCAAATGTGCACAAGAGAGCTAGGGCTTTCCTGCTTGTAATGCCCACAGCTGAATGTTAGAGAGAAAGAGACCAGGGGTGAAATGCCACCGGTTCGCACCAGTTTGGAAAAACCAGTAGTAAAAAAAAGCTACCAGTTCATCTGAACCGGTATTTCCGACGATCAGCTCTGCTGCACGATTTATATTCGTTAGAAAGCAGGACATCCTGCTTTCTAGTGAATCTAAATCATGTGGCCCAGCTATCCCTGCCTTCGCTGTTCTACTTACCTTCAAAGGGCTCCTTTTTCCGCACAAAGCACATGTTTGGTGCGCACTGCATATATGTGTGCACTGTGCATGCATTTGGTGCACACTGTGCATGCGCACACCAGCGTAGATTTGGCACATACCGTGCACACGCGGGCAGAGAACCAGTGGCAACCTGTGGAGGATTTTCATCACTGAAAGAGACACCATGCACCTGACAGAGACAACACCTCCACCTACAGCACCGGAGTCTTCTTACCAGCATGTTCCTGCCTTTCTCTTTCTGAGTCAGATCTGGTTGCCAGTCAACAGTCCACCATTTTGAGTACTGCAAGCAACCTATTTCTATCTGGAGGTTCATAACCAGGGGACTTCTTATATTCATATTTATGCCAAATACACAAAAACTTGAGACAGTCCTCAATTACTTTTTAACTTTTTCAACTTATTAATGTGAAATAGGGAATCTACCAGAGAAGAAAATAAAAGACCTCTTAACTATGTGAGAATTTCTATACGTTTACAAAGTTGACTAAGTTTTCATGGAAGCTTGAATACGGATGGAAAGTTCAATCTTTCAAGAAGTCTGAATTGCTCTATATAGAATCTTTTCAATCATTGTCAAGGGCAGCATTAGCTACTGATGGAATGGAGAATGAAAAAAGAAAATATTAATAATCCCATAATGACAGCAATATAAAGTCAAGGATTAATTATTTCAGGGAAACCCCATCAAGGCAATCTCTTCTCTTAGGATTGTTGTTGTTGGTTTTTGTTTTTGTTTTTTTGTTCCCACATCTCCCCAAACTGGTCACCCCAGAAGATAACTTTCCACAGTCTGTGTCTCCTGGTGAGCCCTGAAACAGAAATCATTATTCTTCCTTTTATTATTTCTTTTCTTCTTGTCACGTACTGAGACATTCTTGTATGGACAACCTTTTAAGCTTCCCCTCAGTGAAGATAATATTTACTTTCCAATTGGCTGGATCTGCCTCATGTTTTTAGAGTGTGTGTGTTAATGATGGGGAACTCTAAAACAAACTGACTCATCCTTAGCTGCTAAGTTCTGACATGCACTCTAGATAAGTAAACCTAAGCAAGGAATGGAGGAGAGGAGCAGCCACACTAATTTCAAACCATGTAACCCATCAGAAAAATGGTCATTTTTCCATGAGGCAGTTTATCATGGAACCCAGCTGGTGCCAATCTGGCCAGTCCATTTCTCCCAGCAAAGCTAACAAAGCACTTACTTGTTATCCAGGGAACTCTACTTCTAATAGACTTCCAGTGAAATAATATTTGCTTTCCAACCCCACTTTGAATCCCACTCATTTTTTTTTTTAAAAAAAGATTGCCTCCAGCTGTCTCTGCTGGTCTAATCTAATAGTTTCTAGTTTGTACAAGCAAGGCACTTTCAGCCAACTATATAAATAACTTAAAGAGAAGAAGACACTTTTAAAGAGTGCAGTGCTGGGTGCTATGGAACATGACAGATTAGCAAATGACGCCTCAGCACAGTTCATTTGGGAACCGCTGTCAGCTGAATATGAGCAATTACAATATTCTATTTGGGCTGAAAGGGTTGTCTGTACAAAAAGACTAACAAGAAAAATATTTCTTGTCTGCTTTGTCCCATGCATGAAACCGATCTAACAACCTCTTCCCTCTGCCCCCCTCCCCCACTCCTTCAAAATCATCCTCTTTCCCTATCATTTTCAGCTCAGCAGCAGGAAAGCAAGAGAAAGAACTGAAGTTGTCCTCCACCCATTCTACTTTTGGCTTGATTAAAATGAAGCTCAGAAAGAATAATATTGGGAAAAGAGGACTCCCTGATGCTTGTGAGGGAATTTATATCATCATATCAAAGGATTCTTTAATGACACCCCCCACTTTGACACCACCAGGAGTGCTGTATTTTTCTTAAATTAATATTGCCTCTACTTGCTAGAACCTGCTGACTTATCCTAGCTCACCTGCTAAGGTCATACCATGCCTTATATGTTCAAAAGATTACCGCAGATGCACCCAAGTCATTTACATGGTTAACAAATGTCTGAAGTTGCTGTATATGGTGTTAATTCCTCCGTGGTATTTTCAAAGTTGTATAGGCAGCCAGTCGTGGCCAAGGAGAGATGATCTTATTGTCAAAGGTGCCATACCATGTTCTATTGATAGAAGATTCCAGAAACTCTTTCCTCTTTAAACCGTTCAGAATGGATCTTTGTTTATCTATCAAACAAGGAAAGTAGTCTAAAGTATTCTAAGCCACTCAGATGAATTTCATTCAAACATTTGTGGTACAGAGATCCGATAGTCTGAACCTTTACAGAAGATTAGGACTGATGGTGGCTTTTTGAGTGCAGTTGAATTACAACGTTCTCTATTAGCCATGCTAGCTTAGGCTTCTGGGAGCTATAGTTCAATAACATCTGGAGGCTTTCTGTTTCTGGAATCATTGGGAGTTAAGAAAGGCAAACTCAAATGTTTACACTCTCTGCTTTTCTTTCATGCCAAAGAAGAAATTATGTATCTTCTCCTGCAGGGAGGTACAAAGCATGTTCTCATGCTGGGGATATAAACCTATGGAGACTGATGGAAAAGTTCTAATTTGAATTGTTGATGATGCGTAAGAGCTCATATAACAGTATTTGATAAAAACCACAGTCATATTATTATTTTAAAACATCAAATTAAAAACAGATGCAATAAACTCCTTAAATATTAAAACTACTGGGTACATTAGATTCCAACTCCAATAATTATGGCTTCCCTAAAGTCCTATTTAGAAGGAAAGAACTTAGTAGCTTTTCTGAAAGTTTATAATGTTCGATTCTTACTGATAATATGTTCCAGATCATCAACTGATAATATGTTCCAGATCATCAACTGATAATATGTTCCAGATCATCATTTTAGTAATGGCTCAAAAGCTTCATTTCTATTTCTGCATTGAAATTGGAGCATTTGGCAATGATAGGAATTACTGGTCTTTCCCTCTCCTGCCCCACTCATAATCCTTAAAGGATGGTAGGAGTTCTGTTACCAGAGACATATCAATGACCTTCAAAATCCAGCCACAACACCACACTCCCTGCAAACATCTCCAGAAAATCCAAATAGATTATCAAGTGCCACGAACAGACCATCCTAATGAGTCCACCACTTCTGCAAAAGTCATATGTATTAATAATGTGCATATTGATCAATAAGTCATCTGAGTACAGGAAAGAAATTCTACTGATATCCCTCTATCTTCAAATCACTCATCAACTGTTCCAATGTTGGTATGAGATCTAATGACTATCCACTTATACCTGTATCAGTCAGGCCCAAGATCATCTGGGGCAATCACATGATTGTACACATGATTGCTATGGACAATTCCATAGCTGCCATGAAGTCCTGAGCCCACCTGATTCCATATCTAAGGAATGAAGATGAGTTTTTCCAATATTAAAGACTTGGCTTTGCCGGTTAAACTGGGATCCAAATGGGAGAATTCCATGCTGAAACTGGCTGATGGATTGATGGCAGAGTCCAATAATCAAGTAGTTCTGTTTCTCTATTTCTCTGTTCTTTTTCATTGTTTATTATCCTATTATCTTACTTCTGTTCACAGTCTTTTCATTTCTTCCTTTTCATCGTTTTAAGCTGCCTAGAGGAGCCCCATGGTGAGATAGCCAGTATATAAATTTAACAAATAATAATTAAATAATAATATTAGTAACTTGGAAGATTCCAAAACCAGACAAGTATGAAATCTGGCTGCTGCTAAGGAGTAGGAAATTTGGGGTCATGGCATAATTCCCATCTTGATCCTTTGGCCCAAATTAATAAATAAGAGTTCATATTCAGTCTCCTATGGAACAGGCTGTTAATTACGGTCAAGTTGATCGATATGATTACTTAGTCACCTGTGGAACAAGATAGATGATCATCATGTTTATTCCCTAATCTTGAACTCAGAGCTACAACCAGCACAACACTCAGAAGTTACTCAAATGAGCAAATCTCAGACAATTGAAGATATCTCTGATGAGGTATAATCTTATTGCCAGTAGATCTGTCCTAAATCAATAGCAGTCTAAGCCAAATGTGTTGGGAAAAAAACCCCTCTTCTTCTAAATTTAGAATCTGGCTGAAATCTTGGTCTAGGACTTACAGCATATTTTTTTATCAAAAGAATAAAAGCAATGTTCCTTCTGCACTCCTGGTATTATTCATCATGTTCTTATGAGAATCTATAGCTGCCTGTGTGGTTTATATGCCATAGAGGCCTAAATTAAGAAAACAGAGGCCTCCAGCTATAGTCTTTCTGGGTGAACTCAGCTTAGCCCTTTATTCACAAATGTCTTGAATTTAAATAGCTGGATTCTTTCAAACCAAGACCTGCAGGCCCAGAAGACTTTGGCTTTATCTGTGCTGTATCTTATATGGGCCTTCGTAGCTTTAATTTTATCTTCTGCATAGAACTTCTATTCAAGGAGGCTTCAAATTAGTACCAAGGGCTCAGTCTTCTATTACAAAGTGGAAATGCTTAGGAATGTATCCTTTGCAGCAGTGGTGGGTTTCAAAATTTTTTACTACCAGTTCTGTGGGTGTGGCTTGGTGGACATGGCTTGGTGGGTGTGGCTTGATGGGCATGGCAGGATAAGGGTACTGTAAAATCTCCATTCCCACCCACCTCCAGGGGAAGAATACTGTAAAATCTCCATTCCCTCCCCACTCCAGGGGAAGGTTACTGCAAAATCCCCATTTTCTCTCAATCAGCTGGGACTTGGGAGGCAGAGAATAGATGGGGGCGGGGCCAGTCAGAGGTGGTATTTACCGGTTCTCCAAACTACTCAAAATTTCTGCTTCCGATTCTCCAGAACTGGTCAGAACCTGCTGAAACCCACCTCTTCACCTGAACCTATTGGTGCAGATAGCTGAACTCTAACCCTGAAATTCAAGCATTTGATTTACCTTCTTTGAGACTATTTGTCTTGATCTTTTTGAACATCAGCTCTAAGTATCTTCACCTGATGGGCAGGCAATCTTTTCTTGGCTTAGCTGACCAGTCAACTTTATTTCTTTCTAAAAATGCTATAAAATGATGGAGAAACTGCTAATTCTCAATGGGGTCCTTGATACTCTCTGAGCTTCTCTGTTTTCTTGCAAACATTTCATTTCCTAAACTAGGTAACGTCATCAGGGATAGTTTTCTCAACGGGTTCCTGAGCTGTGTGAACAATGTTCTTTCTTTCCCTCACTTTTCCCAGGACTCTGAGGTCACCTACAGCTGCATCCGGGACTCCTTTGCTCTGTCTCCTCCTGAACCAACAAGGAAGAACCGTCTTACACAATGGGAAGAAGAGGGTATATTGTACAGTGATATTGTGGTCCCACCCAAAAGGAGGCAGCAAAGTCATCCCTGATTGCAGCAAAATACGTCTCTCTTGGTCCAGGGTCTTATTAAGCCTAGACATGGACGTCACCCTTGAAGAGATGATGAGGTGCAGCTAACTTTAATTTATGACAGAAAAGAAATCACATCAAATAGGGAAAAAATCCTGGACATAACATCATTCTATGACTCTGTCAGGGAAGTTCGCAGCTTGTATTTTATATAAATAAATATATTTTACAACTACAGGTAGTAGTTTTTTATTATTATTGTTTCTATTTATATCCCGCCCTTCTCTGGAGACTCAGGGCAGCTTACAGTTTCGAGCATAACTCAAGTGCTCAGCAAAAAGTAGTTGTCTTTCATCAGTTTGCTTAGTGAGTGTTTGAAGTAACAACAGCATTGAAAAAAGTGACTCATGACACTTATGACCATTGGTCATTCCCATGGTCACATGATCAAAATTCAGGTGCTTGGCAACTGATTCATACTTATGATGTTTGCAGTGTCCCGGGGTCATATGATTCTCTTTTGCAACCTTCTGACAAGCAAAGTCAATGGGGAAGCCAGATTCACTTAACAGTCCTATCCCTAAATTAATAACTGAAACCATTCACTTAAAAAATGTGGCAAGAAAGGTCGTAAAATGGGACAAAATTTCCTTAACAAACATCTCACTTAGCAACGATAATTCTGGGCTCAATTGAAAGTTGAGGACTCCCCATATATAGAGAGCAAAAAAGTTAGTCAGGCTCAACAGGAGCTTCAACACACAGGGTGCACAGAGGAAAAAGGCGGGAAAAGGGAGAAACTCCCCCTGTAGCAGGGGTGAAATCCAGCAGGTTCTGACAGGTTCTGGAGAACCAGTAGTGGAAATTTTGAGCAGTTCAGAGAACCAGCAAATATCACCTCTGGCTGGCCCCAGAGTGGGGTGGGAATGGAGATTTTGCAATATTCCTCCCCCAGGAGTGGGGAGGGAACAGGAATTTTGCAGTATCCTTTCCCTGGAGTTGGGTGGGAATGGGGATTTTACAGTATCGTTTCCCTGCCATGCCCACCAAGCCACACCATGCCCACAGAACCGGTAGTAAAAAAAAATTGGATTTCACCACTGCTGAAAAGGAAATAGTTAAATTTTCCTTCACTTTTCAGCGTGGATCCTTTATAAAGCTGGAATCCCTGTGCTTGCAATTACATTTTTAAACTTTCATGTAATAACATGTTTAGCACTGGGCTAGCTTGGATGGCAGGGAAATTGTGTTCCTCCATTGATGCTGAATTATTTTAGACTTTGCCCATATGTTTACATTGTCTGTCTGTTGCTATTGTGTACTCTAGGTCTGGTCTGGTTTTAACCCTCCATTCACTACCTAGAGTCACCGCTGTGGAATAGGCACCTATACAATTCGTAAAACAAATTAAATAAAATACATGAATTTTCCTGCGCTCCCTCACCATAGGTGTGTTATCTGTCTTGTCAGGATCGCACACGGACAGCATGGGATGCTGGCAATTCAAGGCCCCAAGATTAATATAATTAATAGATGCATATATAGAGAAGGAGAAAGAGAAGATAACTGGCAAGGTGCTGATTAGTTTACAGCAGTATTTTCTACTCCTCAATCATATCCTAATTCCAATTGTCCTTTTCCCCTCTCATGTCAAAATCCCAGTTTGTTTTACAGACAGGTAGTCTATAGGCTAATGTTAATAGTAACCACTAAAACTGGTTTATCATTTCCATTTTTTCACACAGGGAAAGTCAAGTAACAGGACACAGCAAGAATATCCCACAAGACAGAAACAGATTAAAAGGCATGGAAACCTTGGTGCAACTTATTTACTACATGTTAGACTGAATTACACACCTGGTTCAAATCCCATTGTTGCCAAGAATTCCATAGTCTTCTACCTATTATATTTTGTGCTTTCCTATACCCTTCTAATGTTCCTAGCTCGTTTAGATTTTTAGACTCATGTATGTATGTACTAGTATGTGCATCTGTGTGAACATATATAGCGTGTTTTAATATAGTACATATATTTTATACTAGAAGGTTTTTCATATTTCTTTAGACTCTGGTGTATTTTCTATGCTTTTTAACTGACTGTACCTTGCCCTCCTTATGCTGCTCTATGACCATCATAAAGATAAGATTTGATTGTTGCCATGAATTCAGTAGGAAGCTCTAGACCAGGGGTTTACCACTTTAAACACTCAAAGAACCATCTGGACCTGTTTCCCACAGAAAAGAAAATACCAGGAGCCACAAAACCCTTCCTGTGCCTGACTATTTCTTGAGCGGCCACAAAACTAGCATATGTAGTTGAATTAAACATTCTCTTTCCTTTTGAAACTTTTCTTGGATTTATCCATGGTTGGCCTACCAGGGATTGAAAAACTCAATAAATAGCATGCTGGCAAGTGTCGCATATTGACAGTTGTGATGCATATTTTGAGTGACAGGGAGCCACGGCAGAGGGATGAAAGAGCCACATGCGGCTCCAGAGCCGCAGATTGCTGACCCCTGGTCTAGACTTCAGTGTCCAAATTTGGTGGGAGAGATACGTGGACATACATAGTAAGAAAACGAACTTGCATCAGAATATTTTCATGCAGTATAGCTACTACTGCAAGTAATATTATTTTCCTTAATATGATTTTAAAGAAATCCATTGAAAAGAAATGTACCTCGATGTTCACAGGCTCCTAAAAGGTTTATGATGTTAGGATGATGTCCAAGTTTACAAAGTACTTCCAGTTCTCCAGCAAAATCTCTGTGATCGTCTTTGGAAGCATATTCTGCAAATAATTGTGGTGTGTTTTTATTGGCTTTAGTTATTAATAGTCATAATAATAATTAATAACAATAGTCATAAGCGCATTGGTATGGTTGCTTACTTTCTGTTTTGTAAGCTGCTGAATGAGTTTCCGCAACACAGCAGCCAAAAATATAAAAGACAAAAAAATGACCGATTGTATTCAATGGAGATTAGACCTTGGTGGTTGGTTGCTCATGATTTCCACTTTAAATATTAACACTATCATGTGAATATGTCACTCCTTATCTCTGTATCTCTTATCTCCTATCTCCTATCTCTAAGAGCCATGGTGGTGCAGTGGTTAGAATGCAGTACTGCAGGTTACTTCTGATCACCGGCTGCCAGCAGTTCGAGTCTCCCCGACTCAAGGTTGACTCAGCCTTCCATCCTTCTGAGGTCGGTAAAATGAGGACCCAGATTG
This sequence comes from Grayia smithii, assembly GCA_032468115.1. Lineage (NCBI taxonomy): Eukaryota > Metazoa > Chordata > Lepidosauria > Squamata > Grayiidae > Grayia > Grayia smithii. The sequence goes on from JANHFM010007207.1 coordinate 190,802, forward strand.
TTGGGGGGCAATAGGTTGACACTGTAAACCGCTTTTAGAGGTACAGTGTAAAGCACTGTAAAGCAGTATATAAGTCTAAGTGCTATTGCCATCGCTATAACCCAGGTCATTTTGGGAAGGAGGAGGCAGATGAATAGGTACCAGGTACTGCATATGGTTTCTTGTGCTACAGAAGTCACTGCTCTTAGAGTAGAAAATCCTGAGAAAGTACCATTAAAATCTGCCCCAAGTACCAAGTACCATTAAAATCTGCCCCAACACCAACTAAAGAATGGGCAGCTGTATTTTCACATGTTCGTGCATATAATAGTAATTTTAAATGGAACACAATGTTGTTTCGATGGCTGAAATTCCTCCATAAAGAATCACCATAAGCAGGGGACCGGTTCGAGAGATCCGGTAGTGATTGTGGCAGGTAGTTCAGAGAACAGGTAGCGATGGTGGCGCAAGGCTCCACCCACCCGGGTGTCATTACTTCCTGCTTTATAAAAGAAAGAAAAAAAAGGCTCTGACGATCACACGGCTCAGCTGTGATTGTCAGAGCCTTTTTTTTTTAAACTTTTAAAAGCATTTTTTTACAACCTATTTGGGCGAATAGGTGTAAAAAAAAGCCTTAAAAAAGTAAAAAAAAAAAGTTGGCCATGCCCACCCAGTCACATTACACCCCCCCCCAAGCCACGCCTACAGAACTGGTAGTAACAAATTTTACATTTCACCACTGACTGTAAGGCAATTTTTTTGCTTTGTTCTTAAGCAGCGTGTGATTCCGACATGCTGAACAACTTGCAACAACAGTTGGTAAAGAGTTTGCAGTTGATGTGTGCCTTGATTAACAAACTGAGGTTAAAAACAAATCATAGTTTGGGGCCTAGCCTACGTTTTGGGTTACTTTTGGAGTCTACCAAGGAAAAAGCACTGATAGCAATTCCAAGTAGAAAAATGAAACACAGCAAATTCAATAAGAATTCTCTTCCTGCCTTTCAAACAGCCCTCCCTTTTCTTTCTTTTAGAGAGTTTTTTGGCTTTCTTTATATGATTTTTAACATAATAGGATTCTTTCCTAAATACACATTCAAATCACAGGCTAATTCAGGGGTCAAATTCAGCAGGTTCTGACAGGTTCTGGAGAACGGGTAGTGGAAATTTTGAGTAGTTTAGAGAACCGGCATATACAACCTCTGGCTGGCCCCAGAGTGGGGTGGGAATAGAAATTTTGCAATATCCTTCCCCCAAGAGTGGGGAGGGAATGACGATTTTTTTCCCCACTTATATCCCGCCCTTCTCCGGAGACTCAGGGCGTCTTACAATTTCAAGCACAACTCAATGTGCTTAGCAAATTCCTTCATTCCTTGTATACACCTGCTTATTTGGCGGGGTTTGCCCCCCCAAGCGGCATTTTTACAAAGTCAGCTTATTGCCTCCAACAATCTGGGTCCTCAGTTTAATCTGGTTCTTAAATATTACTTTGATTCTTAAAGTGTAAGAGATTTTGTGTTTCATCTACCGCACTGTTCCATAATAGCACTTACAAAAGGAAACTGTACAAATTTAAATAAATTATGTCAATACAATTGAAAAAAATAATTACCACCCAGATTTCTAAAGTGTTGAAAACTTTCACTGGAATATATATGCATGTATGTATTTTGGTCAATTATACATTATCTTGAATAATAAAACTATGGAAAACACTAACAATTTTGTTTTGTGTAGTTTAGATACAAGATCTTTATGCAGTATCAAATTCCAAAAACATAAAGAGGACCATTAATTCCTGTTTAAGAAAGCCAGTTCCATGTAGTAAGACATCAGTCCTACCTTATGCATGAACCCAACTGGATCACCTTAGGCCAATATTTTTCACTTAGTTGAAAAAGGCAATGACAAGACTTTTCCCAAAAATCTTGCCAAGAAAATTGCAAGGGACTAGTCCAGGCAATCTCCTGGAAGAACCTTGTCTTCCAGGTATATATACCTGTATACCGGTATATAAAAATCCCCATTTCTACTTTGTTGTTGGTGAAATCTGCACGCACTTTGACTTGGTTAGCAACAAAAATAAACCATTTCATTTCTCCCTGAAAGCTAGGTATAATCTGAAATCAACACCCAACACTGTCTCTCAGCATTCATTCCACAATCTCCATGTTAGACTACATTTTGAACTATAGAGATCATGGCTTGAACATCTGGCCTTTGAGTTTTCTTACTTCTTCACTATCCATACCTGATAAAAAAAAACCTTATGGAGAAAGCTATCATTTTTCCCACCATGAACCAACATTGCCATAATTGCTTTCTATGATGTTCTTGTTGCTCACTCATTATATTGTGTCCGACTCTTCACAACTCCATGGACCACAATACTCCAGGCTCCCCTGTTCTTCTGTGACCCAGAGTTTGCCCAAATTCATCACTGACACTAACTAACCATCTCATCCTCTGTCATCCCCTTCTCCTTTTGCCTTCCATCTTTCCCAACATCAGGATCAAATCCTCTCATCCCATTAGGTGGCCAAACATTTTAAGCATGGTGTTTTTTATGTAGCTAGCTCTTATACAATCCTTGGCTTTACTGATTTTAACTGATATGGGATTTTGTACCTTGTTTTACCTGGTAGGTGGCATTTTGAAATTTAATGATTTAATAGATAAAATAATTTCAGGCTTCAGCAGCATCTCTAGTCAGAACCTGGACCTTTGATTCATATGGGAATCTTATCTAATTGTCCTGACCTCCTGAGTCAGTAAAACACATGAGTAGTCCCAAAAACCTCTTTAATTTCAATGGCTGTGAATTCTGTTCATTCACAGATAAGTCCCAAATAGTTGTAAAGAGTCCTTCAAGATAAGGCTGATAATCACCCACCTTTATCTCCCTTGACATGCTGCCAAAGACCTAATTGGCAAAGCCACACGGAGTCCAGAATCAAACAG
>JANHFM010007207.1:228687-241948 GCA_032468115.1 Grayia smithii
GTATGTATTGTGAGCCGCCCAGAGTCCCTCGGGAGATGGGCGGCATATAAATACAATAAATAATAATAATAATAATACTTGCAGGATCACTTCTCCTTGAGGAAATCCACTTGGTCCACTAGATCTGACACAGTGGGTAGCTCCAGGTCCCTTCCCTCAAGCATTGCCGTGTAGCGGGACTAGCCAATATACCTTTTCAGTAGTAGTCTCTGACCCTTTGAACTTCTTCCTCAGATGCAGCAGATTTTTTTCCTACTGTCATGGCTTTCTGCAAAGCTGTCAAGACCTGCCTTTTCATGCAAGTCTTAGGGTGATGTCATGGAAGGTCCAGAGTTGTTACAAATAGAGCTGTGTAACAGCTGCTGTGTTTGGATGCCAACAATAGGAAGGGCAATAGGCAGTTCAAAAATGTGAAAAATAAAAAAATAAAATAAAATGTATTTTGATTAATTTTATTATTTTTTCCTGTGCTTATTTTTGTATTACTATCTATAATAAGATATAAGATGGACATCGAAACAGAAGTTTCAAATGAATAAATAAGAGTGACCCCACTAGCACCTCAGACTCCCATGGAATCATTCTTATTATCATTCTCAGCATTTTGATTACTAACATCTCCCATCATGTCACGGTTGTCCACTTCTGTGTATTTGTTCAACTGCCATGCATTGTTTTTGGTACATTAGAATACAGGCGTGCAACATTTTAGAACAGGGTAGATGAGGGAGGGGTTGTCTTTCTCTAACGTGTAAAGACAACTTCAACCCAGTTGACATTTGTACAATCCATATATAAGCAAGAGAGGAGGTTTTGCCCTTTATATTCTGAATGTAGACATTCATTTAAAGTTCCTTTGGTTGGGTACATTTCTGGAACAACTAGTTATTTAAAAGACTTGAAGGAGTGCTCCTTTCGTCTCTAGCTTTTAAATATGTAGAATTATTGGATTTTGTTTTTTAAAAGTAAAATGCTCAATCCTAGGCAAATTAAGTTCACTATGTACAAACATACAGTACTTCATGATGTATGTTTGTCATCCAATGAACACACTGAGGTGTTTGGGATTGACTTTAAAAAAAAATCATTGAGAACCATTGACAGAGCTGATATAATTCTTAGAAACTGCAGTGAAGCTAAATGCTTTTTTTTTTTTTTGAGTGTATTCAATCCATTTTTTCCAGTCCATATAAATTTTTTCTTGCGTATTGTCCTTCAGGTATGCCGAAGCATTATATTGTTTTTACACTAACTTCTTAATCCAAGATTATTATAAACAAAACAAACAACAATACACCAAATGAAAAAGAGTAAGAAAATATACAGAGAAAATGTGTCTGAGATTTTTTTAAAAAAAATATTCATTGATTTTCTTCTAAAAATTATATTTTTGACATGAGTTAATTTATCTTTGGGAAAACCATTAAATTTACTATCTGAAAACCCAAAGATGTAAACTACTACCAGTATTCTATTTTTTCAAATAGCAGTATTTTTGCTGAGATATAGTTTTAAAACATAAAAAGGAAAAGAAAGGTAAGATGTAATTATATGTATTTGTGTGCATGTGTGTTTGTGTGTTTGTGTGTTAGAGAGAGAGGTAGAAAGAGAAGGAGAGAGAGAGAACATTTATATTTTATGTAACTTACTGACTGGATGAATACATGACAAGATTAAGAAATGAAAAATGAAATAACCATAGAAACTATAGCAGCAGCTTTCACTGTCTCAGCACTCATTATATTTTCATGTTGGTTGTTTATTTATTATTCATATTGCTAAGGCCTCCCAATTCATCAACAAGCATGCAGAATTGAAGTAAAAGTATACAAACATCAAGCCAAACAGAAGCAGCTTATCCTAGTCCAGATACTAATCAGAATATGTCAAGCATGCTCACCTGCCAGCATTTTTTTTTCACATATTACTTTTATCAAGAAATAACAAGCCACATCCAAGAAATATATGTTTACATCATGCCTTTATTACTTTATAAGTAACTCAAGGAGGCAAGCACAACTAATACTCCTTCCTCCCCAAACAACAACCCTGTGAGGTCGGGCTGAGAAACAGTGACTGGCCTAAAGTCACCCTTCCTGTTTTTCATGCCTAAAGTGAGATTATAACTCACAGACTTCTAGACTGGGAGTTAATTAATTAATTACTACACCAAAGTGGCTAATCAAATATGATTAGCAATCACAATAAGGATGTTTAAAACAACTCTGTCTATTATGTAAACTAAGAAAATGGAGAGGAATGGGAGGAAGTGATAAACAGATATGGAAAATTGTGAATTCTATGAGTTGTAGCATGTTCATTTCATTCATGTTGTGATTAGTGATGACAGGCTTTAAATAATTGTATACATAAAGAGGCTGATAGCACAGAAGGCTGATAGCACAGAATTTTCATAAATTATAGATTTAATAATCTGTTAAAGTAAGCATTAACACTCTTCTTATATGTTTATTGTGTAAGAAATTCACATACACTGATCTCATTTTCTGATGTTTATACTGACTTCCTGATGCTGTCAATAATTGAAATTTCAATTTGGTACAAATCTACATTCATAGAAATCTGAATTGAGAATATGAATTTTATATATGCATACATGTAGAATATTTTCAATACCATGGGGAAAACCAGGATACCCTTCAAAACTAACTGAATAACTCTAGAAGGTGGTAATTCTGTTGAAATGTAAGTATTAAAATTTAGTTACCTTGTTTAAGTTGGTTTTCAAAAAACCTTTGGCTTTCTTTTTAAAAAAAGAGAGAATGTACCTCTAGCAACTATCTTTTCCCATAGAAATATGAATAAGGACATTCATATCCAATAATGAGAAAGATTATGCTTGCTCAGTCATTTATGGTATTTTGTAATTGAACTATAATTTATAAAATCAGATTCTTTTGCTTATTGGATTCAAACTATTAAAACGTAGAATCCAAGTTCCCTGAAGGGACACATTATTTGAACCTAAGAAAAGTTAGCAGCTCAGTTAAATGATAAAACATGCAAGGAAAATCTAGTTAGGGGTGTAAAAATGAATCAACCACACATCATTCTGTCAGGCCCTCTAGCTATATAAAAGAAAAACATAGGGTTTTGCAATAGATATGATTAAAATGATACAAGAGAGACAGATATGTCACAGCCTAGTCCTGAGCAAGACTGAAAATATGTCAAAGGGCAGAGAAAAGCCTCATTATTGGAAAAGGAGGAAGGTGGCTGCCTTATAGGGTAAATCATATATTAATATGAAAAGCCTTAAAAGATACAATGAAGAGAAACACAAGGTACAATTAAAGGTATCCAGGAATCCAGAAAGTAAGCATTAGTGAATCTACAGCAGTGGTGGGTTGCCCCCGGTTCGGTCCGGTTCGCGCGAGTAGGTAGCGGTGACGCTGTGATGTCACCGAACCGGTTCGCAGCGTCCTGGACCCGGGCCACCCGCGCGACCGAACTCACCTTTTTTTCAAAAAATTGGCGAAATTAGCTCTCTGCGCATGCGCAGAGCGCTTTTTCGGCAATTTTTGGGAAATTAAATTTTCTGCGCGGTAGTGCGGTTTATGCGCACGCACGAGCAAAGCGTGGGCACGCGCGCAAATTTCGCACGCGTGCACGAAGACAACCAGTAGCGAAGGTGGGTAGAACCCACCCCTGATCGGGACCCATGACAGTGACAAAATACCACATCACGGGCTAGTTGGAGGGCACACACCTTTTCAAGGGGCACACAGGTGTCAGGGGAGGGGGTGCTTCGATTGGGGATAGTTCACGGTGGTGGGATAAGGCGGCCTCGTCCAATGTTTCTTTATTTGGTAACGGGTCAACCTAGCTGCTTCCACTTTCACTTCCGATGAGGGGTGATGATGTGACGCACGTTTACATGGGTGGTGCCGGCTTGAATGCATTTATACAGCATTGGTAGGCAGCCGCTCCCAACACTGTCTTTGATTGTCTTTGACCCGTGTGTGTAGCAGTAAATAAACCAGAGCTGAGTTTGCTAATGACTCTGTTGGCTTCTGTTTGTTATTGAACATGCAATACGGCGCTCGACACCTCCATATTCAGGTAATCTTTCAGCAACTCCAAAAGTGAAAAACAAATAGCAAGAGCAATAGCATGTAGACTTATATACCGCTTTACAACCCTCTCTAAGCAGTTTATAGAGTTAGCATATTGCCCCCAACAATCTGGGTCCTCATTTTACCCACCTTGAAAGAATGGAAGGCTGAATCAACTTTGAGTCTGGTGAGGTTCGATCTGCCAAACTGCTGGCAGCCAGTGATCAACAGAAGTAGCTTGCAGTACTGCACTCTAACCACTGAGCCACCACGGCACATGTACATTGCAAAATGTACATGTGCCCTTCCTTATGAATCATTACCACAATTTTTTGCAACAATAACATGGCTGCCATGGAGGCCCTGAATTCATGTACTATACTAGATTCCACTTCTAGAACATGGTGATTATAGTTATCCAAGCATGAAGCAAGAAGAACTCCAATTAGCTATAAGATGAGCTCCATGAGCCACTATGTGTATATAGTTACTGTGTATATACCAACTGTGTATACAATTGGTGTATGAGCAACAATAACTTGTCCCTTCACTGACACTCATAACTAGTTACATCTAGGCAGGACTCCTTGTCATTGCAAGGGGCCTCATATGATTGTGGCAACCTCTCCTATCCAACCATGATGTTATGGCTTCTGGTAGATGATGACTTTCAGCAGCTTTTTGTTAAGAAGCAAGGGAAAGATACTGAACACATAAAAGAATGGCACCAAATCAAGCTTTCTTCCCCTAGAAACATCAATTGAAACCACCGATTAAGGAAAGAGCAGAAATTTTTTAAAACTGATAATCCATAAAAATGGTATCAGAGACTACTAAACGATCTAAAGATAGATATACTATTTTGATCCAGGTATCAACAAAGGCCATAAAACAGAGTAACCAATACAATACATAAATTAGTTCATCTTTTATTTTCCTCCTTGAATATTATTTATGCAAATAGATAAAACACTGACAAAAATAATTTGACGATATTGTACATTTATTGCCATCAAGCTGCTTTGTTTGAAAAAAATATTTTATGGATATTATTTAGTGCAGAAACATCACACAGAAATGATTGTTTTTGTTGTTCTGTTAGTGAATGTTAAGGTGTAGATCAATGTACTATAAATACCGCAAAAACCAGAATCTTAATTCAGTGATACATACGTTGCATCATGAACATTATTTGTTTTTATGGTGTTTGTTTATTCACTCTTGAAACTTATGTGTATTTAAGTGCCCGTGGTTTATCTTCAAAGGAGTTAAAGAAACTGAAAGCAGTAATAAATTGACCCTGAAGTTTTATACAAAAATGATTATAAGACCGAATAATTCAACTAAGAATTAAGACCAACTAAGAAACTCAGAAATAAGTAGAATTTCAGAACCGTCTCTAACTGGAAACAGCAGCAAAATTACTCTGGTTCACAAAGTTTTATACTACAATAAATGTGTTAGACTTTAAAGTGTTATAAGACTCTTTGTTGTTTTTGTTCAAAGCAGATAAACATGGTTTCCCCACAGGGAGAAAAAAGGGGAATTCCATTCTAGCAGTACTGCCAATATAAAAGACTGTGTTGCCAAAGCACATAAACTATATAAAGAATTATATATAATACTTGTTAGATTGAAATGAGAGTAATTTGGCAGTTATGGAACATTGCCATGTACCCAATGTAAAAAAATTGTCTTTGTATATTACAATTGGATTAATATACCCAGAACTCCACTCAGCCAAGCCACATTTTAAAAGTAATTTTATTAAGAATTTTTAAAGAGATACATAAAGAGATACATACATACATACATACATACATACATACACAAACACACACACACACATAAGCAAGAGAGAAAGAAACAAGAAATAATTAAAAAACAAAAAAGTTACTTCTGACCCTTATCCATCTTCAAACACAAATCCCTTTAGCTGCTTATTCAATCCCTTTTAGTCATCAATTTCGGAAATAATAATTTCATTATTTTCAATTTTCAGTAAAAATGTCTATAAACAGTTTCCATCTTTTACAAAAGTACTTATTTATCCCTGACCAAACAGATCAGATTTTCCATTTCTGCCCCTTCCACCATCTTCACAATCCATTCCTCTGTGGGAGTTTCAATATTTCTCCATCATTTTGCACATAATAATCTTGATGCATTTACCACTGATAAAAAATCAATCTTCCACAAACCTTTTCTAACTGGCAATCCATACTGGCAAGCAACAGTTTAAATGAATAGAACTAGTCACATTTTATAATATTCTATTTTGGGACAGTGAGTTATGCAAATTTCCCTCCCACAATGTGATGCTTAGGTGTATTATCTATGGAGGTCTTTATTCAGAGAAAAATGTGGCTCCCTGAATAATCAAGAATTGTTGGTAAACCACAGATTTGCAACCTTATTATAAAGGTATTCAATCTGATGGGTTTCTCTTGGCAAAGAGAGCAGTATTCTGACTATGCCAAGTTTGTTGCATTGAAATTTTTGTTTATATGGATTTGTGTTCCAAATTCCACTTGTTATAGTATGTTAAATTAAGTTGGCTTAATTATATTAATTGGTGCATATGAACTGGGGCAGATATAGTGTACAGTGATTGAAAGACACTAAAATTCCCTATGAGAGGCTGCCAGAAATGTTCAAACAAAGCTTCTTTTTAGGGGGGAAAAAGATGTTATAACCGTATCTTCATTGCTGTAGAAATTAGAATGGGAAGGATGCACAATTTGTGCCAGATCTCGAAGAAAATGACAAAAACTAGCTAAGATGACCCTATCTTTAGGCAGAATGAGACTTTAATCAGTACAATTAGGATGGAGAAAGCTATCTCTCTTCCTCCCCACATTCCACTCTGCAGTGTATTTCAGATACTGTAGCTTATATATGGGGGATGTGGTGGTTCAGTGGCTAAGATGCAGAGCTTGTCAATTGAAAGGTTGGTAGTTCAGCGGTTCAAATCCCTAGTGCTGTGTAATGGGGTGAGCTCCCATTACTTGTCCCATCTTCTGCCAACCAGGCAGTTTAAAAGTACATAAAAAATGCAAGTAGAAAAATAGGGACCACCTTTGGTGGGAAGGTAACAGTGTTCTGTTCAACTTTGGTGTTTAGTCATGCTGGCCACATGACCACGGAGACGTCTTCAGACAGCTCTGGCTCTTCAGCTTTGAAATTTAGCTGAGCACCACCCCCTAGAGTCGGGAATGATTAGCACATATGTGCCAGGGGAACCTTTACCTTTGCCTCGCTTACATATGGCACATAGGGATGTGATGAAACAACACATACAACTCTGAGTAAAATTACACATCTGTAGTTCTTTCATGTATGACATTTTCCCAATTTAACTAATCCAATTCCACCACAAGCTTTTAACTGCTTCTCCTCCTCCTCACTTTATCTGTTTCATCCCATTTCTTCATCTCACTTTGAAAACACCCCTATTCCTCATAATAAAAAGGTATGCTTCAACAGTAGCAAAAGACTATCATACTATGAAATGCAGAAAAGAAGCCATGCCAGCTGTTTTGCAGCAAACAACAACAAAAAAAAACCCCAAGAAAAATCACTACTTGTAGCTTAAGGACCTTTCTTTACTGAAAGTATCAGGTCCATGGAGAATTATCCTGAGGGAGGACTTGTGACTAGGGGAAAGGATGGGATCCTTCTATCGTACATTCCCCTCTGATCTTTCCCTTTATAAAACTCTTTGGAATTATTAAATTTTCCTTTGGATTCGAAGATTTAAGAATCAGCAAGGTTGTGATGTTGAACTTTTCCTGATATTGTACAGCTTGTACAGGAATATTAGGCATGTAGAGGTCTACCAAACCTAATGTGTGGATGTCGGTGACAAATCTAGGCTGAGAATCTTTATTGATCCAAGGTCAGCAGCTTCATTGTTCCTTTAACTACATGGAGCCCCTTTGTTCAGTTAAAATCTGAAAGGGTGGAATCTGAAATTCCAGTTTACAATTGTCAGCATTGGGTGACACTATTTGGCTTAATATTAAATAACTAATGGGAAGAATGGTAGGGATAGGCAAACCGTCTTTGTGGAAAACATGATAATCACAAATAATCTAAGAATTCTTTCAAGCAACCTCAAAAATTTCCCAACCGTACTGTTTGGAAACGATTGTTTTGTACTATGATTTAACTAAAGGCTTAGAAGAGAAGAAATGACTTGCAAAGTCAGACAAAGATCTGGATCAGACAATGTAGTCTAGCGTTCCATTTTCAGCATCAGTAGACACAGATATAGTGAAGCTACACAATGGGTATATATATATATATATGTGTGTGTGTGTATGTGTGTGTGTGTGTGTGTGTGTGTGTGTGTTTTGCTTTCTGTAGCACCTGGTTTACCCCAATATGGGAGGGAACATACTGCTTCCTTTTCGCCCTTCAGCCCCATCCCAGGAGCCATCCAGGCCGTTGTTTTCACAACAAACTATTCCCAGTCAAATACATTTGCTTTCTATTTTGCTGAGAAAGAAATAATAATAAGGGAGACCAGGATAGATCTATTTCGAGCTTTTTTTAGCTCTCATCAGCTAGCTGAATCCCAGAAGGGTATCAACACACCGAGTCCAATCTCCTTGTGCCAAGGTGGAATAGGTGACTGACCTGAGTTCTACTTTTATGGGATAAAAAATGATCAATTATTACACTTTACAGCCTGCAAATAAAAGCGAAATCTTCAAAAGCACTAGCTACAACCTTCATCTGCCCAAAATGACCTTTCATGCCTAGAACTCATAATCTTGAGGCAAATTTATACAAATCACCAGGGTTCTCAAAGGAACACAGTCAAAATTTGAATGTGATTCCAGTTAACTGCAGAACTCAAGTTCCCTTTATTTTTCTCACTTGGAAAGTACTGATTCATAACCCTAATGGGGAGAAGACATTACTGCTTCAAGGGAAAAAAAAGATGTTTCCTGTGAATTATAAGACTAGCTCAACACACCCAACACAGCTTGTCCATCCTGTTCTCCCACCTCTGCAAAGACCTTCCAATTCTCTTTAATCTCAGCATGTTTCATAAATCTTTCAAGGTATACAAAAACGGCAGTAGGACAACTTTCTAGGTGCAGTGGAAAGTTCAGAACATTAATTTAGAATGGAATTTTACATGAACACTTTATATGATCTGATACTAATTGGCACATTTTATATAGTTTCAGGTCATTTATTTTGAGAAGCAGATTTGTAAGTGTGGTGTTTTGTGTCATAGATTTTGAAGGGTCATTTTGAGAAAACCAGCGTGCACTTTTAACAAAGCTTCTGTCTTTATTGCAAAGAACAGAATCTCCCTACCACAAATTTTCCTCTGCAAATTTTGATGGGAACCATTCTCCACATATCTGATGCTTTCAAAGCCACAAATTTATGTTTATTTTTAAAGAATCCCGCTTGATGAAATAACAAACCTAAAACAACATCAGCATTTACTCTCTAGGAACCCAAATTAAGAATAACATGGGCTCAATGCATTTTCAACTTTCTGCTGTAAGCTATTTGCTCAACCCTGGGCAGCCTGCCTTTCAATACTACTTTGGCTCAAAGCCAATGGAATCCAAATTCCAGTCTTGAAATCCACTCTCTTTTTCATCATAATGAACACTTTAATCTATCATGATGTGTTGAACATCTTGGCACTGCTTTTTCTTTTTTCTTTTTTTTTTTGTCCTTTGAGCGTTCTCTCTCTCTTTCTCTCCCTCCCTCCCTCTCTCTCTCCTCTTTTAGTTAATTTATCTGATTACATGCAATGTTCTGCAGCAGCCATGTTAAGGTACCTGCCGAGTTTCCAGTTGGAACTTGGTGAAAAGATTACCATTAAAACGTGACTTCCAACCACTCCACTGAAATTACTATTGATTGCCAAAGAAAAATATTTGTGCTGTGAACCTGGGAGCTATGATGTTGAACCGTATTAACATAATGTTAGCATAGCTATGGGTGTTTAGTGGCATGCAATCAGATTTGAAATGAACGTTGATTATAGATTGAGATTAATGTTCACATATTCATGGGAACACAATGAAGAAAGAGCAATTTCCTTTCTACTGCAGATCAATGGTTTCCCCGTTCAATTACACAGCTGTAATAATTGCATGGTGCAGAAATATTTCTTAATGGATTATGTCATTCTATTTCTTTCTGTACCTATGGTGTTTATACAGTACATTTATGTTTTTATTCATTTGTTGATAATACCTGACAAAGCGTGCAGACAAAATGAAAAACTTTCAAGTTTTCCATTCTTCATGTTTCAACCAAATTCAGTATACTTCTATTATATCTCCATACAACTAAGTGTATTTAAAATCATTGTCTCTTGTTTTATCTAGTTCTTTCTAGTCATAATCATGTAATTCCACCCTTTTCTTCATGTTTTAAGATCTGTTCACGTAAGAAATGTTGGGAAATGTTCTACTCAAGATTTTCCAGTTCTATCATATCTACCATCTTCCGTGTACAAAATGTCACCAAATGCTCATATTAACCAATGAACACTGAAAGCAAAAATCATGAGCTTCTCTCATAATTCCCAGTACTTGGCAATCATGAACAGAATTTGTCAAATGTGAACAAACTACTATGAAATCATATTCAGAGACAATTAAAACACATGAGCTTACTTGCATTGTTTTAATGTTGTGAGAGTATATGATAGAAATAATATTTATCTCCCATATCCTACTTAGGGTGATGCAGTGGCTCAGTGGTTAAAATGCTGGGCTTGTCAGCTAAAAAGCTAGCAGCCCATGTTAAACAATCGAATGCCACTTGATGGGATGAGTTCTCATCTTCACACTAGCTCCTGGCAACCTAGCAGTTTGAAAGCATGCAAGTGCAAGTAATAGGTACCACTATGGTAGGAGAGTAACAGTATTCTGTGACATCATGCTGGCCGCATGGCTGCAGAATTGTCCTCAGTACCAGCTCAATGGACTTGAAACAGAAACGAGCCTCCTAAAGTCAGCTTACAGAATATTCAATTACAACAGCAATCAACTAGAAAAGAACCAGATTAAATCTGGCCAGAGTTATATATGCACATTATTCTCAAAACCTGAGGTATTATTGATAGATTGGACAGAATAGGAGTGGATTCTACTTTGGCTTCAGAGGAACCAGAAACTTGGTAGAAAGCCTCTATTACTTGCAGGACCACCTTCTGCCTTCATCCCAGTGCCCCAGGTGCTCACATAGGGCTGCCCTCCTCAGGGTGCCATCGGCCAGACAATGTCGGCTGGTGGCATCTGGGGCGAGGGCGTTCTCTGTGGGTGCATCGACCCTCTGGAATGGACTTCCCACCGATCTCCGGACCTCTCCTGATCTCCGCTCCTTCCGCCGGGACCTAAAAACATGGCTCTTCGAACTGCTTGACTGATGGGACTGGGTTTCTTTACTTCTTTTATTTTTATTTTTATTGTTCTTCTTTTAATGTATCCTTTTAGTTAAATTATTTTCAATTTCTAATTTTTATTAGAATGTATGTTTTCTCTCTGTTTTTTTAACCTATGTGAGCCGCCCCGAGTCTTTCGGGAGAAGGGCGGCATATAAATCAATCAATCAATCAATCAATCAATCAAATAAATAAATAAATAAATAAATAAATAAATAAATAAATAAATTATAAGCAAACATTGGCATTGAATTAGCAGCTGCTTTAATCAGCGTTGTTAAATTGTAAATAACCAAAAACAGAAGTAAAAATGAAGGAATAGGCAAGTCAGAGGATCATTTTTCTTGGGGAAATCTGATTCAGAATACAAAATATGTGAAACTGCATTTTTAAGGAAAATATTCTTTTCCAGTGTCTCCTTTTGTGCAAGCTCGAGCTGCTGAAATTAAGGCTATGTTGAAGGCTGTTAAACAGAAGTCGTCTAATACTTTGGTGTTTCAGTCCTTGCCTAGACATATGAGGAGGCGAGCTATGAGTCATAATGTTAAACGTTTGCCACGACGTCTCCGTGAACTTGCCAGAATAGAAGTGAGTTTCTTTTTCTTACTTACCCACTTTAGCTTTCTTAATAATTTGCATACTAGGTAACTTGTGCACATTAGCAATCTGGCTAGGGAATTCTGGGAGTTGAAGTCCTCACAGCTTAAAGTTGCCAAGGTTGGAGACCCCTGATCTAGATGTCCTCCACATATACAGGACTTCAGTCTCTAGCATTCTCCAGGCAACGTGTCCATGTTTAGAATTCTGAAAGTTGATTTCTTGATGTATAGAATCATCCAGGTTTCCAAAGGTTGTGTCTAGAAGAAAATGTGGAGTTTCTTTTTTTAAAAAAAAAATTACAGAATTCCTAACCCCAATATGACAGGCCTCTGTGGAATATTTGGATATTCCCCCCATCTCCCACCCTTTATTTTTTGCTGGTGACTCTTGAGATTTTTTCCCCAACATAATCCTTTTGGATCTTTGGGTCACTATGTCTTCTTCCCGTTCTTTCCCAGGTCACAATTCACAAGTTATTTGAATTTGATAAACAGTGCAGTGAATGATATTATCCCTTGCTTCAACAACATAGGCAGAGAAACCTGAACATCAGAAAAAAGCAGTTCCAAAGAGCAAGTGCCGTAAAGCCAGGCGCCGTCATACAAACTTGATGCTGGAGTTCAACCGCAGGCAGAAGAAGAACATTTGGCTGGAAACGCACATCTGGCATGCCAAGCGGTTTCACATGGTGAAGAAATGGGGATACTGCTTAGGAGACAAGCCCACAATGAAGAGTTATAGAGCCTGTTACCGAGCCATGACACAACATTGCCTCCTTCAGGTACTATGAATGTATCCGTTCTTAGTTGGCTAATTTGTTTACTCTTATAGAAAACTGCATTCCTTGGGTTCTTTCTTTGTCATAGTCAGCTGTTCCTGTTGGCAAGAAAAAAACTGAAGCAGGCTGGTCTATATCAGAAATTCTATGTACTGCTGGTTTTTTCAGGTCTTCATTCATATTGGATACAGAATTCTCAATACAGATAGTCCTCAATTTATGATTGGTCACTTAGTGAACATTTAAAAGTAAAATGGACTAAAACAGTGGTTCTCAACCTTCCTAATGCCGTGACCCTTTAATTTAGTTCCTCATGTTGTGACACCCAACCATAAAATTATTTTCGTTGCTACTTCATAACTGTAATTTTGCTACTAT
>JANHFM010007207.1:272555-283536 GCA_032468115.1 Grayia smithii
CTTCCTTCCTTCCTTCCTTCCTTCCTTCCTTCCTTCCTTCCTTCCTTCCTTCCTTCTCCTTTTCAAGGGGTCCCTGGACTTTCTGGGTTTTTTTGAAGGTATTTTGCTTCTCATTCTTATCGTTTAAAAAACAACAACCAGAAAGTCTAGTTGCCTTTTGAAAAAGCATCTTTGGGACAACCATGACCTAGATGGCTGAGAATCTCCATAGACAGTCAACTTTGGAACTTAATCCATCAAGTTCCTCAAAGGTGATTCTAAACAATAGAGAAATCCTTATACACACACAATTGTTTGGTGTGCTCTTTTTTCTTTTTTTTTTCTTTTCCAATTTTCTTCCATTCCTTCTTTTGTTTTTGTTGTGGTTCTATTTAATGGAAAAAAGACCCCACCCTGACCTCTCCCTCCAAAATAAGAGATGCATTGGAACAGGTTATGAGTGTCTAACAAAGTTTATTAAGATGGAGAATTGAGATAGGACTGAGGGCACTGGGCCAAGGGTGGGTTCTACTTACCTTTACTGCCAGTTCTGACAATGCATGTGCTTTGCGTGTGACCGGTGCGTGCAGAGCACGCGTGTGCGCCAAACACGCGCTCTGCGCATGCACAGCTTTTTTTGCGGAAAAAACCCTCAAAAAAGCGTTCTGCGCATGCGCGGAGTGCATGGAGCACAGAGAACAGTAAGTTCAGGCGCGCGGGTGGGCCCAGCTCCCAGTCGCGGAGAACCAGTTCAGTGATGTCACAGCATCACCGCTACCGGATCGCGCGAACCAGCCTGAACCAGGAGCAACCCACCATTGCACTGGGCATATTCAGGCATGAAAAGGAAAGGGAAATAAAAATTATACCTCTCTCAGTCATTCAAAAAGTTCTATTTTGCACTGAAATGGATAGAATGAGTATCGAACTCAAGGACAAAACAGATTCATCATTTTATAAGATTTGGACAAAACTGTATACTTGGATAGACAGAAGACGACGTGTCGAGGAAATTTAAAATAGTAAAAAAGGAACCTATCGAATAAGTAAATAATCTACAATATTTTTAGGAGTGTTTTATACTGATATTTATTTATTAGAGTTATCATGATTTGTAAGGAATGTAAATAAGCGGTACATGTTTACCGCAGATGCCTGTCCCCGTCAACTTTGTGTTTATTATTGTTTATTTTTGTAAGTTACGTTTGTCTTGTTTTTAATGTTGTAAATAATAAAAAAACTTTTTAAAATTAAAAAAAAATATCATCCTAGTCTGTTATACACACCATTGGACCTGAGTAGGTGACCATGCAAAAATTGCTCAAACCTGGGAAAAGCATGGTTCATTCATTCTTCTATAAGCCAAGAACAAAAATATTTGGCGGTGGGAGGAGGTCATCATCTTAGTCATCATCACTGAATCATCATCAATTCCATTTTAGAAATGTTGGAATTTTTAATTTTGATAATTCCGCTGCTTGAAATCCCACTACATCTGTAGATAGCAAATCAAGGAAGGATGCCTTGGTTTCATATAGCTAAGGACTTTAAGGTTCAAATTGTGGAGCAGAATTTCCAGGAGTGCTAAGTCTGTTGGCAATTTTCTTCACTCCCCCAAAATCATTACTAAATCATTTTCAGATGTTCTATGTGTATCATATGTAGAAAATGGTGGCAGTGGAATACAAGAATCTTCTTTTCTCTTTATATTGTCCTGTGCTCCAAATACTCAAGTTTTTTAGATGCAGAATATATGGAAGAATAACCAAGGGATCCGGGAACCAAAGCTTAAAATGATCCTCACCAAACATTAAAACAAAACACAAAAAACACTTTGGAATATGTCTGAAACCAAAACCACTCTTCAGTTTAGCTGACCCTTTGTAAATGCAACGAAATCCACTATAAAACCTAGCACGACTAAAATTAGACTCCAACACACAAAGGCCTCAGGGGAAAAGAATGAAATAGTGCAAATAAACAAATGGCATGGGAAAAAATACAAACCTCACAGTGAGGGTTCCCATCTCAACTGCCTCTGGAGATGTGGCTGTATGTAGGACATCCGCTGTTCTTCCCATCACTCTCTGAAATCTCGTACATATAGGTCTTTGTTAAGAAGATGATGACTCAAAAAGACCATAAATGATGTAAAGCCACAGCAGACTCCAATCCCCAAACCAGCACTGTTTAGAGAAAACATGGTGGTGTGGGGTTTGGCTTACCAAATACTGGCACTCAAGCAACATTTGTTTCCTGCTTGGCTAGACAAGTTGTGTGAAAAGTTCAGAAGCTATAGACTTAAAAACAAATTTTGTGTGATAAATAAATGAAAATTAAGCCTGGATATGGTTAGTTGTTGCAATATAGTCTATTGGAATTAGGTGACTGTAACAAAGGGGTGTGTGTGTGTGTGTGTGTGTGTGTGTGTGTATGCAGGTCTTTGGTCATTCGGGTTTTCTCCCGCATAAAATTAGAAGTATCTGGGCAATGTTTCGACAAAATCTCATCCATCATCTTCAGGCTGGTGTCTTCAGCTTCGTTCTTCTGGGAGAAGTGTGTGATAGTGGCTGTTTTTTTCCTTTTTAAACTGCTTTAAAAACATATATATATATATATATATATCTTTTCTGAGGTTTTCGCGACTGTTTGTATGCAGGTCTTTGGTCTTTCTGGTTTTTTCCCGCGTTAAAATTGGAAGTATCTGGGCAACGTTTATATTATATATATAATATAATTATATTGTTTGAAGCCATCCTAACTCATATCCCAATTGCAATGAAAGCATCTTAATAAATAATACTAATGATAATCAGTGAAACTGACATGGTTTATATTAGACTTTAAAAAAGCTTCTTTAACATGAAAACATTGTTTCCTCTTTTTTTGATAGATTTATCTTTTTAAAAGGTTGTTATCTGAAACAGTGGTTTCTATCCCAAGATACTTTCCAGAAACAGCTGTTGTAATCTCAAAACATTCTGGGTAATGTACCTTAACCTGTGGCTCTCTGGTTGCATTGGGAATTCTGGGCCATTAGGCATCAGCTAGGGGAAGGCGGGAGTGCATCATTTGAACCCCATTCAGGTATTTGGCTGAACATGTGAGAGCTTAAACGGGGGAGATTGGCAAATAAAGTTAAAGTTGTTATCAAGGACCTGGTAATTATATTATCCTCACTGGGATCAGTACTCTGTTATGATGCTCATGTTTTGGCTGACAACGTACTGTTATTGCAGAATGGAGGATAATAGAATCCAAACACAACAGCACAACTAACCTATGCTTTACAAATATTTTCCTCCAGTTTTTATTTATTTTACTTTATTTTAGTTTTTATTTATTTACTACCTTTATTATTTGATAAGTAAGTCAAGGTGGTGACCATACCTAATACTCCTCCCTCTTCCTAATCTCTCAACAACAACAACCCTGTAAGATGGGTTGGGCTGAGAGAGAGAGATTGGCCCAAAGTCAACCAGCAGATTTTCATGCCTAAAGCTAGAATTCAGAGTCTCCTGGTTTCTCGCCTAGGGTTTTAATCACTAGAACTCTCTCTAATCTGCCAAGATCCATCTTGTGATCTAAAATAAATTTATCTAAAATAAATAGAAAGATATCACAACTTTCTGTTTATCTTGGATAAATTTACAAGCAACTAAAAGAGGAGGAAAGGGAGGGGGAAAAAAAGCATAATCCACAAAACTCAAAAAGACGATCCATTAGCCTTAAATTTTTCTGCAACAAAAAGGTTGTTGTCTGAATGCTAACAGAATAGATAAAGGTGAGACTAGGAAGCTTGCCTATTCAACCTCCAGGCTACTCTCTTCAGATAAATAGATTTTTTTTTAAATTTATTCCAATGCATTGTCTACCACGAGAAGAAAGAATAAAATAAAATCTCAGGCTGGTTGATCTTTCAAAAAATGGAATATTTCCAACGTGTAACATCACATAACATCTATACCAATAAGCAATCCTATAATCTTCCATTTCCTATTTGTTTTTAAGGATCATTAGACAGCCTGTATACAACAGGCCAGAAAATGACCCCTTTCCTTCTTTGTTTAGCCATTTTATATCCATCTTTGTTAAAGAGTGACAAGGAAGATTTCTGAATGTGAAATTTCAGTTCTTTAGTTAATAATCTAATCAATGACAATTTATGTTTTTAGATTTATGACTTCACAAAAATTAGATCTATCTGTTTACTGAACCCTGTTCTAGGGAGGATAATTGCACCAATACAATCTGGGCTTATTATCTTATCCCTCTCCACTTCCCTTTATAACACAACATTTCCTCTGTGTGTTCAGTGAAGCTGAAAATGATATTTTGATAATGGACACACAGCAAATGTTCAACAGGACTGAATGACAATATAAGTTTTGTCAAGGGAAAGATCTGGCAAGGCCTTCTCTTCCCAATTCTCAATGTTGAGAAGGTAAAGTCAGGGATGAGGTAATTACAGATTTATTCCTAGACTATATCTTTTTAATATAACATCAAACTTTAAGATAATCTAGTTAGCAAAATACAGATGCCTTACAGAATATGATTTATCAACTATTTACCTAGTGTCATTGGATTTGAAACTCATGCCATATTATAATCTTAGAAGGAAATTAAATGATCTTATTAAATGGTTATTGGAACCACAATAAATGTGGGAAGAGAGAGTGACTGTAAAACGCTTTTACTCTGAACCATATATTTTAATGTAAAAGCCTGCAGAGAATTCCAGTGCATTGGATATTTTCTCCATACAAAATGAGATTTAATCATTTCATTCAAAAAATAATAATATTTTTTTTAAAAAAAACCTGGGAAGTTGAAAGGGACCACAAAGGTTGTGTAATTCAACTCTCTGCAAAGTAGGAAAACCAACTCTAGTATGGTTAAGAAGTAGCAGTCCGGCCTCTTTTAAAACCTACAAAGACTGAGAACCCACAACTTCTCTATGTTACATAAGATTCTCAGCCATCTGGGTAAAGTTGTCTAGAAGTAATACATGACAACTGGACTTCTTTTCGTTTTGGTTTGAAACATTTTGCTGCTCATGCAAGTAGTTTCATTAGTTTGATCTTACACACTTAGCAAGCCTATTCAGATTAGTGAGAAATGAAAACACTCTAGAGGACATATATAGGGTCTTTTCTAGCCAACTTGCTCAGACTGAAGAAGCTACTTGAATAAGCATCAAAACATTTCAAACCAAAAAGAAAAGAAGTCCAGTGATCAGGACTCAACTTCCACCTAACTTTTGTAAATTGATTATTTCACTGTTACAGAGAATCTAGTGTTTCTTATATTTAAATAAAATCCACCCTTTAATGCAATTTAAAAACTGTGATTTCTAATCCTAGTTTCTATGGCTTTGGGAAATAATTTGGACCAACTTTGCTATGGCAGCCTTTTGTGTCTCCCTTCAGCCTTTTTTTCTTCAAACTAGACATCACAGTTCCTTCACTGGAATATATTAAGCAATCCCTTGGAAGAACCAAATCTGCTTGTCCTTTCTGGTCATTCAGAGAGGGCCTCCTTCTCCATGAGGTACATAGGGTATGGGTTAGACTAGGAGTGTCAAACTTGTACCCCACTGGCAGGATGTGTCATGCGTTGGCCACGCCCACCCCATTTTAGTGAAGGGAAAGTGGGAGAAAGTTGTGATACGCCATGTGGCAACAATGTGACAACACAAGTTTGACACCCCGGGTTAGACTATAGGCCTTCTCTGCGGTTGCTGATTTTTTTTCAGAAACAACTCAAAGTTTTTTCTCCAATGAGCATTTTCCTATAGTTGACTGATTGGGAAATGCTGGTTTTGAGGGTTGGGTTTTTAGTTTCTTGGTTTTTGGAGGGTTGTTTGCTTGCTTGCCCTCTGTGTCTGTCTGTCTGTCTGTCTGTCTGTCTGTCTGTCTGTCTGTCTGTCTGTCTGTCTGTCTCTGTCTCTCTCTGTCTCTCTGTCTCTCTGTCTCTCTCTCTCTCTCTCTCTGGTTCTCTCTGTCTCTCTCTCTCCATTTCTGTGTGTGGTTTCTGATATTTTCATTATGATGGATTAGATTGTTTTTTGTTTTGTTTCATTTTTGCTTTTGAATGTTTTGGGTGCTAGCCAGAGTCCTCCAGGATTGGAGTGGATTATAAATATCAACCAATCAACCAACAAAAATAAAATAACCCCTTAACCCTCCCCTGGCTCATGTTCTACTTAGTCTGCATCTGGTTCATGTGAATATAGGATGTATTCATATAGCATTTCAAAATATATGTTTGAATACTATATCAAAATCCACAACAGTAAAAATGATCCATCTTAAATCCAAAACTGATGTCCTGATCCTGTGCCTATCCTTCCAGATTTACACCTACAACTAATCCCAAACAATTTTTTGATATATATCTTTTCCTATACAACTTCCTATTGATTTTATTAAAGTGAAGCTGTATTTTTTAAAGAATACAATACTTTGATATCATGTAGTGATTTTGATGCAGTTAAAAGAAATACTGGTTGTTGTGAAATTTTATTAGCAAAAAGTGACAGATAACAATGGATTCCATTCATGGGTGCCATCTCTGGGTCCAAAAGTTTTATTGCTAAGTGAGACATTTGTGAAGTGAATTTTGCCCCATTGTTTACAAACTTTCTTGCCACAGTTGTTAAGTAGATCACTGCAGATGTTAAGTTAGTAACATGGTTGTTAAATGAATCTGGCTTCCCCATTGACTTTGCTTGTCAGA
Organism: Grayia smithii; assembly: GCA_032468115.1. Classification (NCBI taxonomy): domain Eukaryota; kingdom Metazoa; phylum Chordata; class Lepidosauria; order Squamata; family Grayiidae; genus Grayia; species Grayia smithii. The sequence continues at coordinate 279,276 of JANHFM010007207.1, forward strand.
AGATCACATGACCTTGGGACACTGCAACCATCATAAATATGAGTCAGTTGCCAAGAATCTGAATTTTGACCATGTTACCATGAGGATGCTGCAATGGTCGTAAACATGAAAAATGGTCATAAGTCACTTTTTTCAGTGCTGTTGTAACTTTCAACAGTCACTAAATGAACTGTTGTAAGTGAAGGACTACCTGTAGTAAAATAAAGGTTTCTTCTATTTTCCTAGTCCCCAACTAATAAGCATAATAGATCAGTGGTGGGTTGTTCCTGGTTCAGCCCGGTTCACGCGATCCGATAGTGGTGACGGTGTGACATCACCAAACCAGTTCTCCGTGGCCGGGAGCTGGGTCCACCCGCACACCTGAATTTACTTTTTTCTGCTCTGCGCATGAGCAGAGTGCTTGTTTTGAGTTTTTTTCAAGGAGAGAATTTAGTGTGCATGTGCTGAACATGTATTCAGCGCGAATGCAAGCGAAGCCAATCACACGCAAAGTGTGTGCATGAAGAGAACCGGTAGTGAAGGTAAGTAGAACCCACCCCTGAAATAGATGTCAAATATGTCTTGCCAAATAAATATGTTTTACCAAATATAATCAGGCATTTCAAATAAATGCTATGCAGAGATTAGCAGTGAGATTATGCATGTCTAACAAGTCTCATGGACCTACCATCTCTCTCAGGCAAACAAACAGAAGGATCAATGAAATTATGAACCTTGAAGAAAATGCTACTTCATGAAATCATCTCCTCAATTACTAAACAGAATCATAAATTAAAATTGATATCACTATGTATCACTAAATCTAATAGCACGATAGAATTATGGTGACAGAAGAAATGGTCTACTTAAAACATCCTCTACCATATGAGATCCAAGATATAGAATTCCTGCCTCAAAGTTGTGATATAGTAGGATTTTTCTATCCATGGTCAATACATCAATACTACATCAGATAGTAATCTAAGCCTATCAAATTTTAGGTCATTGTATCTACTTAGAGCATTCAGTAAGGTAAACCTGGAATACATAAGCAGTTCAGAGGACCATTAACCATAACATGAACAGACAAATTATGTTGACAAAAAATAGGACATTACCAATAAAGAAGCTAGTGTTTTTTTCCCCTATATGCTATGCAAATTTATCCATATGGCTACAGCTGTAGCAATGGTGAAGGGACTTAGAAAACAATTCTTTTAGTGGCTTTTAATGGCACCAGATGTCCACATGGTAAGGAAGAAAGGGAAAATGTGATCAGAGAATGAATTGGGCCCTGTGGAATACAAATGTAATGCCCAGAACTGTGCCAAAATCTCATTCTTTTTCATGGTACAACCTGCCTTACCATCCCTCAGCTAAGATTGAAGGATGGCATTTTTTTCAGATGTCATAATTTCTTTGCCATCTGTTTATTGGGGACCAATATAGCATCTATGTTGTTTATATCTCCCAAGAGTATAAAATAATTAGGAACTGTGTAACACTTTCTTTTATTAGTATTATTTTACTCAAAATAATTCTAAAACAAACACAAATCCTGAAGCTTCCCTTCTTGCGGGTGATAGAAACTTTTGTTATATTCCATACCACTAAAATAATTATGGGCTTCCTAATAATGGCTCAGTGGCTAAGACAATTGAAAGGTTGGCAGTTCAGCGGTTAGAATCCCTAGTGCCGTGTAACGGGGTGAGCTCCCATTACTTGCCCCACCTTCTGCCAACCTAGCAGTTCGAAAGCACGTAAAAAATGCAAGTAGAAAAATAGGGACCACCTTTGGTGGGATGGTAACAGTATTCCGTGCACCTTTGGCATTTAGTCATGCCAGCCACATGACCATGGAGACGTCTTCGGACAGCACTTGCTCTTCAGCTTTGAAATGGAGATGAGCATCGCCCCCTAGAGTCGGGAACGACTAGTACATATGTGCGAAGGGAACTTTTACCTTTAATAATATTTGTTGCTAACTATGCCAATGTTGTTGATACTATTCCTATTTGAATATTAAAATAGGTGTGTGTGTGTGTATGTGTAGAGGGGGTGTTTTGGTGGCATGGGGAAAAAGGGTAATGAAAAAATGGTATATTATTCTTTTTTTTTTAATGGAACTCTACAAATGCTTAGATAATCTGGCTCCATATTACTAATACCTCCATTTGCTTCAGAGTCAATGTCTTCCTTAAAATAAATTGTTTCTGAGTAGTTACTTGGCACTTGTAGGGATCTTATCCTAATAATGGAAGCCATTTCTCATGACAAACTATTTCAGGACTTATTTCAGTGGTCCGTATAAAGGATCTATACCAATTCCTCTGTTTAGGGTTGAACCAAGGTCAAATTTTACTATCTTTAGATCCATTCACTCTCTTCCACCTTTTTGCACAATAAAACAAATTGTGATGCTTGAGGTCATTTGAGGGGACCCTCAGTAAATGCACTTATGCCCTTTTCCCATTTCTATATGGATGAATGAAAGCGCTTGAAAAACTGTTTCCAAATTGAGTCTCAGGTCTCCAACCACCTGAGATGAAATTGCCCCTTCCTAAAACCATGGAAAATCATTTCTCTCAGTGAGCAATATTTTGATGTCATTGCCAATGAATTTTTCCTAGCTGCAATGGTTTCATTATTCTATTTGTGTTTATTATCAAACAGTAGACTGATTTCATTACTCACGGAGGTGGCACAGTGGTTAGAGTGCCGTACTGCAGGCTGACTGCCGTACTTCAGCTGACTGCTAGCTGCAGTTCAGCAGATCAAATCTCACTGGCTCAACCTTCCACCCTTCTGAGGTGGGTAAAATGAGGACCCAGATTGTTGGGGGCAATATGCTGACTCTGTAAACCGCTTAGATAGGGCTGTAAAAGCACTATGAAGCAGTATATAAGTCTAAGTGCTACTGCTATTTATTTAAAGCAGGTTTACACAAAGTGGGCACTAGTAAACACATATTTTCCTCCAGACCTTTTTTTCCCATGTTCCTAGCCCCTTCCTTGCTTTTTGGTAAGATACCACCATGTAAATAGAAGTTACAAGGAAGAAATAAATCAATTAATAAAAAAAATAATAAACTTGACTTGGAAACATGTGGTTTGTTCTTTTCTTTTTCTTTTACTTGGGCCCAAAAACGTCCTTCTTCAATTGTATCTGTTTTCCGCAGCTCCAACAAACATTCATTTGTTTTTATCAATGTCCTTTTCTTCACATATATTATCCAGCTATTTTTTTTGTGGGTTTGATACCACTTATTTTATTTTCCCAGCATTTCTCAGATGTTGCATTCAGGCCACCAAATCTGGGTGGACAGTAAATGTTAGCAACAGAATCTAATTTTCTTTCTAAACTCTTGTGCTCATTGAGGTAATTGCAACTCTGATCTGATTGCAATCCTATCTTTCTTCACCTGGAACAATTTGGGAGAAAAACAAATAGTACCTACCAATAATGTCTTCCTATCGGTCACCCTCATTTCCCTTCAGTACATTTTTCTGGTGAATATTCTGATATTTTTGAAGAATAAAAATAAAAAAATCCATTCCAAACTGCCTCCAGAATCATCTATTATTCCTGCTTGGAATAATGGGATAATGAAAACATTTCTTACCTATAGTCCATTTCAATTTATAGTTCATAATCATTCATTGTAAAATAAATGTACAATCCTACTCAAGCGAATCTATGGAGAGATGAAAAAAATTGAGAGGGTGGTTTGAGATCATCCAACTGAAGCTCCATCCCTTGTTTACATGTACATTAAACGGGAACAAGGCCTTGATCACACCATCATAACTACCATGTTCTTCTTTGGCCTACCCTATGGAGTCCCCTGCTCCAACTCAGAATTCCAGGGGCAGAATATGGAAACATCTTAATGTAAAATGTAACATCTGCTCCTTAATCTTAACTCTCCTTTTCTAACAGGGTCTATATAGCACCCACACAATTTCAGATAGCTTTGGCATCCATTATAAACATTCCTTCTGAGCAGTAAACACATCAGCACCATCCCTTTAAAATTATTCAATGCTACCAGTTGTTTTTACTGTAAATGCATGAAAATCAAATAAGTTTGGTAACCACATTCTTTCTGTGTATATGCGTATGTTTGAAAAACCACTTATTCATTTCCCCAGTTTGCATATATTTCCTCAGCCAAGTTTGCAAATAGCAACTGAGTAAACAGAAAAGCACATCATAATAAATATAGCCTAAGTTGTGTCTGGAGCTTAGAGGAATGTGATTGCATTACGGTAATGGAAAATAA
>JANHFM010007208.1:17869-27869 GCA_032468115.1 Grayia smithii
AGTCTGTTCCACTACAAGCTGGCCACAGGAGAGGCTGAGATAATTTTTCCCACAGTAGAAAGTGAATAGAAAAGACATAGCACCTTTGGAACTACCAAAGTGAGAGGCAAAGACAACTTTTGGAGAAACAGTGAATTCAACAGTGAATTCAATTCCTGAGTCATTTTCTTGTGTCTCACAGAGTTCAAATTAACATTGGGAGTGAAATGTCCTTAATAATAATGAAGTTCAAAGCTACAATCTTAGCAACTAATTTAGCAGAATTGATGATATTCCTATACTCAGTTCTTTCTCCAAATTCATATATCTTAATCCTACCTACCAAAGGCTTCTGAGCAAACTCAGCTGCTTTTAAACAAGAGGGCATATATTTCAGACTGAAATATAGTCTGAAATATAGTCAACAAGAACTGACAATTTTCATAATGAAAGGATGGACAAATTTGGATCTAATAAAGATATAAACTTGACCTAAGACTTTTATACTTGTAGATCTAGAGTTAGGGATCAGCAATGAAATGGCTAAATTTGTAAATGACATTAAATTATTCCAAATGATAAAATCAACTGGATTTGCAAAAGGCTTTTTTAAAAAATTCCCAAACTGACTGAATAAGCCTAAAATGGCAAATAGAAATCAATATAAATAATTGCAAGGTTGCAAAGTTTTTAATATGAATTGGTTTTGAACATGAACTGGAATGAAACTTTGGAGCATGATAAAGAACTCAATAAAACCATCAATGAACTCAATAAAAACATCAGTGTGCAGTTGTTATAAAGATGAATACAATTAACTGACTTTGTAAAAATGCCGCTTTGGGGGGCAAAAGCCCTAATAAGCAGGCATATACAAAGAATGAAGGGATTTGCTAAACACATTGGCTTGTGCTTAATTGTAAGCCGCCCTGAGTCTCCAGAGAAGGGCGGGATATAAATGGGATTAAAATATTATATATATATATATAAATTAACAGTTTAAATTAGCTCCTTTGGTCCAGAGGGCATATTTGGAATTGTGAAAACAAGTCTGGATTCTTTCAGCAAGTCTTATCATGGAATAACCTAGTTTGTTTACAAAATGACTACCATTACAAAGTTGTCATTTACAGAAAACAAACTAATAAAGTTCTCTCCCATCAATATTTTAGGAAAAACTGTGTTCTGCATGTATACACAGATATTCTAGATCAATGATGTAGTGGCACAGAAGTAATTTATCAGGATTAATACCTAAGCATAATATTTATTTATTTTTCCATTAAGGCTACTAACCTGTTCAATGACCCATTAACATTTGGAGCATATTTATAATATAATCACTCACATTATCAAGTCACAGCAGCGGATATCTTTTACTGCAGATAAAATTAACAAAACATGAACCACAACAAAACAAGCACATAGGCACCATGTACAGGTAGTCCTCAACTTACAATAGTTCCTTTAGTGACCGTTCAAAGTTACAGCAGCACTGAAAAAAGTGACATGACCATTTTTCATTATAAACTTTGTAGCATCCCTATGACTATGTGATCAAAATTCAGATGTTTGGCAATTGGTTCATACTTAGGACCATTGCTGTGTTCCAAAGTCATGTGATCATCTTTTTGCAACCTTTTGATGAGGAAACTCAATAGGGAAGCCAGATTCACTTTACAAGCAGGTTACTAACTTACCAACTGTGGTTAGAAAGGTTGTCAAATGGGGCAAAACTCACTTAACAAATGTCTCACAAGAAAAATTTTGTGGTTGTAAGTCAAGGACTATCTGTACATAATTGGGAAAAAAAAGATCATCTGACAAAAGCCAAAAATTAAATATCAATGTAATATTGTTTTCTCTGACATTCAGAAACATCCAAAATAGTCCTTTAAATCCATTTGCATGCCTTATAAATTCAACAGCATTGTCAATTTAAACTTGACACAATTTTCTGTTCACTTGAGGGCTAGAGGAAAATTTACTATGACTTGACAAGAGTGTTTCACAATGATAAGCTAGGCACTGCTCAGTAATAGATTTGGTCCATTCATACAACTGAAAATAGAAAACTTAATCACAAATGCAAATAATTAGTTCTTTCGTATATTCAACCCATGTTTTCTATAAAAAGTACAGAGTCTTTTTTAACATACATGGAAATTTTATAATGCCACTGAAAAAAACCTGAGCATTAGATTCTAAGAAGAAAAGATGTAGGGGAACCCCTGCAAAGAAGAGGATGAGTCACCTTCATGACTTATATAAAAGATCTTGGGATTTTATAGGACTGGCTTTCTTTGCCTATCTTTTGCAGCAATGATGCAGGGTGCAGAGTGAGACATGAGACACGAGACCAATTCCAGCAACTTCTGGGTCTCTGAGAACCTTGTGTTCCCTTTTTATTTATGGTCCTTTTTCTCAAAAGAGACAGAAAACAACCTATACTGAACACTCTTGATTTCCATGAAATGTAACGAAAGGAAGTCTGTGGCTGCTTTGCTGAACTACCGTACTTAAGTCTATGTGGAAACAGTTCCAATAACAGGTAGGTGTTTTCTCATTCTCTTTGTCTCTTTCTTTCTAAAATAAAACTACAGGATGCAATGAAACAGAGCAGGCATGGGTCCAGAGTCATTGACAGGTAAACAAATGTGAATATTTGTTTAAATAATATGAACAGTTAGTTAAAATTATACTTATAGGAACTATGGGTAGTCTTTGTATGCCATAAGAAATTGAGACAATATTTTCAGGCCAGACTAATTCTGTCAAAATAGAAGACATATGAGACTCATAGTAGCTCCATCACTAGTGATTTAACATTAGGCCACATTTACATATACAGGATATCTATTTTACACAATATTTTTTTCTTTTGACAAGGTAATTTTATAAGTTGCAATTAATCTTCTGCATTGGTAAAGTAGAACTAAAATACTGTCATCAAAATCTTGTTACATTGAAGAACCACTGTATTAATAAGACTTGAATTAAATGCAACTCTCTCTTCCACTGGTTTTTATTGGATTTCAACATTGCGCTCTTTGAATTGTTTATAAATATGCTACTATTCAGCATTCCTCTTAAAAAACTAAATCTTTAGAAATGTTTATCTAGAAAATGTACTTATAATTACATATTTCTTAAAAATATGTATTTTAGTGTTAAAAACTTCCATGGAATATTTTTAACAACTTTAACTCAGATTCTGAACTTCTTGTATATAGTTCTATTTACCTAAGTATCATTTACTAATTTCAGGGAGGGTTTCTCTTTGCTACAATACAAATCAGATAAGATAGTTCTATGAAATGTCAAACAAAATTTGATTTTATAGGAAGAATTTTAATTTAGGGCTGTTCTTCTTTACCAAATACTTCCAAGAAAGCATATTAGTAGAGTGCCATAAATATATTAATATAAGGTTATATATGTATTATTCAGGGATGTTAGTCTTCAGCTTTCTCTAATGGTCCAGTGACACATACAGTGAAATCAAGTAATAACACTTCCTTGAGCAGTACCAATTCAAGTAACTCTGGGGGAAGAGATAAATTCCTCTATTTAAAAGAGGGAAATTCCCTGCAAATGTACTCTGTAAGGTTGAAAACTAGGCTGATCATATCTCCTACACATATTGTAATTCTGTTGGCAGGAGTATTTTTATTCTACTTTGATAATGGATACACAATTGTAGCCTTTGATAGCCGTCTGGACTGGTTCGTATTCCTGTATACTTACTGGCCATTACAGAAGAAAGGAAAATTCAAATTATGCTTTCATTTAAAAAAAAAAATATTATTAAAGTCTCCAAATAATGTTTAACTGTGAACAAATCAGTTGGACAAATATCACTTTAAGTACTATAAAGTTCAATAAAAGTTCAAAATTTCTGGAAGGTAAATGATACCTTTCAAATAACCTTGTAATATGTGGCTTTTATGTGGGTAGACACTATTAACTAAGGTCATATATTTCTTATCCATAAGCAGAATTGAACTGGTAACTGTGAGAAGAGATTACTGTAATTTCCACACTGGAACTAAGTAACAAAATCTGAACCTCCACTACCTGACTTAATTAAAGCAATTCCATCTCCTTAGACAGCATTTCATTTTTCTGACAACACAGAACTAAATCATTTGCTTTTTCACAAACCTTTATGAATCAGGATAAGGAATAAAAATGATGCATTCCTGGCTACACTAATCAGGAAAGCCCAATTACTTATGTACTTAGCTTGCAAGGAAAATGCTTGCAAGGAAATCTTGCAAATATTCAACTAGAGAATATACATTGCTGCTCATGAGAGGGGCAATCTGGAATGCTGGCAATCATATTTTATACTTTCTTCAGAAGTTATAATATAGCATTTGTTTGCAGAAGCCCATATAGTTCACATTTACTGATTCTTCTGGGCATTTACTATTGTGTCTTGTGATTATACTTAACTGGTTTAATTTAAAATAAAAAGGAAGAAGCAATTTCCATTTATCACTTTAATTAACTTACCACATCTTAACCCAACATCTACTTCCTCTCTGTTTTTTGGTTACTAACTGCAACTACTATGAAAACATAAGCTGTTTCATTTACTTCCATCTCCCCGCAAAAGAAAAACTTTGGAAATAAGTTTATGTACTTTAAACTAAGTTTCTCAATTACTGGAGCTGCAATTTAGGACAGTAAAAATATACACTATGAACCAAAATGCCAAGTCTCCCCAAAATTCCTGCTGTATAAACCACCAGAAACTGCTTCTCAAGTACTTGGTGCTAAGAGAGAAAAGATTATTATGTTTCATTTACATGGTAATCTACAAAACAATGTGTAATATTACATTAATATTAACATGATTAATATTCTTGAATTTAGAAATGGGAAATCTAATCTCAAATTTTTATACAACCATAAAATTCATCAAGTGATCTTAAACAACTCATTTCCCATAGCTTAGTATATTGCAGAGAGCAAAAGCAGGTCTACACTTCCTGCTTGAGTTATTGTTGACACCTGGTGACTGTTGAGACAAGTTCTTGCAATTTTCTTTCAGAAATATTTCAGAAGGGGTTTGTCATTGTCTGCTTTCTGGGGTCAAGAAGGAATGACTGGCGCAAGGTCACTTAGCTGACTACATGACTTGGGGAGGGGGAACTAGAACTATTTAAAGTCAGATGACTTAACTACTACACCAAGCTGGGTCTCCTTCAGATATTTAACACAATTAAAATAATCTTATTTTTTTCAATTCATATATGCAGTTCTGCTTGAAATACCATTTTTACCCAATTTAAATATTTCTAATACATGTATTCCAAACTCGATAAAAAAAATTGATACAGTAATTGTTACAGATAAAGCTGTTGAGATGTATTTCCTATTAACAGAACATATTAATCAATATATATTAATTTTTAAATGTTATAGTGCTTGATTTGTTTAGCATGTACTCCATTGCCTTAAATTCATTGTTGCTTTTATATTATAGGTAAATTAGAGAGAATTGTCCAGAAGCTTCACTTTTATGGATTACACTAAATCTGCAGGCCATACACTGTTAATGCTAATTGTGATAGGTGTTTTATTCTGATCAACTCCTACATGTTAGCATTAATAGGGTGTGGTGCTCTTTTCCAGAAGTAATATGGAATATACTGCTGCTGTTTGCAAGAAAGCAAATAAAATTAAAAAATAAAGGAAACTGTTTTATTTGCCATTTTGCTAGCATTCATTTGTTTTCTTTCAACAAAAGTAAACCACTTCATCAATACATCTTTATGAAGACAACTGACAAGCACAGGTGATACACTACAACAGGTTACACTACAACACCACAACCTATCCATGTTGATACCAGCAAGCTACAACAAATAAAGTGATGCATAATGAATTAAATACATTTTCTGAAGCCAAAAGAAAACTCAGGTTAAAATGTTCCACTTCACAGACTACACTCTGGGCATGTAACACTATTGAATGTAAACATGAGGGCACTGTAGCTCATACAGAAAGTTTCTGAAGTTCAAAGTTGAAATTTCTATCTACTAGTAAGAACTTCAGACCACATTTCCCCTCTTTTCTATCCATGGCCACAACTGGCATACAACTGACATAATTTGCAGTTTAAAATATAGGGAAACTATTGATAATTTACAATTTCCAGCTCTTAAATAAATCTGAAAAATAAACATGCTATGCTCTTAGTTGTAAAGAACATTAAATGCATTTTATTTTCTTAAAGCAGGATAGTTTAAGTTTTCTTTTAAAAAGAGACACATTTCAAAATTTCCATACTCCCACCTATCCTTTGGCATAGAACCACTTTTTCTCCTTTCACTGTTTCAATGTTTCCAGAAACTTTATATTACTTAACTCACTTCCCACAGTCTGAGTTTCAGAAGCATGAAAGTTCTGCTATTTCAAGAAGGCAATAAAAAAAACTTCAGCACTGCAGATAGTGGATCAGACATCATAGAGATTCAATAAAAATGCTTCAGATGCAACTATCATAAGAGTATATTAGTTCCCTCATACACTAACATGCTTTTGCCTACATAAAAAGAGCCTTATTATCTGCAATCCACACAACGTGTTATAGACGAATAGGGCTCAGTGGTTAGAAACTATGACTGGTATTAATTCTTGAAAGAAATGGACATTTGATTTGGCTCCAAGATATTTCCAAAGATTAAGGATTAATACTGATAATTCATGCTGTTCCTTTTGAACAAAGGGACCCTGGTAATACCGACTACGTTATGATCTCTTTCAAAATACTGTAACCCACACAAAAAAAGACCAAATATTAATACACAAAAAAGAAGGTAAAGGACACCCTATACACAGTTAGTGGAATAATCTAAAATACATTTCGGGCTGATGAATTACAAGATTACAAATTCCTTTCTGATAGCCTCATTACATCCTTAATTAATTGGTTTTTCTCTCTCATAGTTATATCTACCAGTATATAGAAAATTGTCACTAGTACACAGAAATTTCAACTTTGAACTTCAGAAATTTTCTGTACAAGCTACAATGCCCTCATGTTTAAATTCAATAGGGGTACATACCCAAATTAAAATAAGGTTTCAAAATATCATGATGGTACAAAGTATGCCCATTGTAGCTATACTGAAACAGTAGTGGCATTTACTAACATACAAATGTCAATTTGAGCACTACAATTTAAATACAAAGATTAGATCTGAGCATACAACTTGGTAGCATTGCTCTAGTATCAAACTTATAACTAACTACTTTTTCTAACTTTATTCCTTCCAAATATTTGGATTGCAACCTCTGAATTCAGTCAGAAACTTGCAGGTTGAAATGTTTGGAAATGGGCAGTTCAGCACATCTGAAAACATTAGAAACTAAGGAAGTCTGGTCGCTGTATAAAGCTTTGGTTTTTAATTAGAGGAAGGTTCAGTAAAATAATCACATCAAAGCACATTCATGAATCAATGCAGGGAACCACTTTGAAGCAGCAAATCAAACTAGATGACCGTGTTAGTCTTGTAAAACACCCCAGACATTAAAAGGTCACTTTGCCCCTTCTGAACTTGTTACTGAGGACACACAACGTTGACATTTTCTTTTCACAAATGGAAATATCAGAGATAGCGGTGGAGTAGAGTGATGAACTCTCTGACACAGGTTTCAGCAGCTAGCCTGAATTCTACCAATTTTTTAACCAGAACTCTTTTGAACTGGCAAGGACTTCATTCCCTCTTAGCTCTGGGCTTCTTTAATGTGGTCAGTTTCAAACTGAGCTTTGTTCTCTCTCATGCTGATGTATTAAACTTTGATACTAGTTCTGCCTACACAACTGATTCAACTGAATTCTCAGCATTCTGAATATGGACTCAAGGCTGGCCAGTCAGATTATGTATTATTGGCTGAAAGCTAAGGCTTACATTCAGTATCATTTGGGCAAATTTAATTCTTTTTAAGAACTAAAAGGGGACTATGGTAATACATTGAAACATTTGGGTTTTTTTTAATAAAGGTTATAAAGATATTAAATATTTTTCTGTGCTAGCCTCTTTCTTTCTCAACTGCCTACCTCTATAGAATTGTATCTCTCTTTCTGAGCCTGTGTCTGTTGCCTCTACTAATTGTTGCCAACGACACAACTGAGTCCTGATAGGGAGGAAAGGGTTTTCAGAAAGCAGCAAGAAAGTCATCCTGATATATCTATTTTCCTATCACTTTGCAAATCCAGAGATAGAATCAGCAAAGCATTTTTTTAGTGTCCTGGGCAAGACTTGGCACTCCAGAAAACAAGCATTATCTTAAAATATTTTCTGAACATCTTTATTTTAAAACTGGAGTAAGGTACTTGCTGCCTTGGTTCAGTAAGCACAAGTCAAGCTCTCTTTGCCTTCATAGAGGTTCAAGAATATTATTTCAAAAATATTTTGTAACATCCAGCTGAAACATGACAGGGTTAAAGTCTACTGAACCTGCTATTTTCATCTCATTCAATAATAAATATCTGTGGGTATTTCAATGCTCTGCTCTTACAGCCCATGGGTATTTTTTTTCCTAATCTGAATCCCAATTGTTTAAATAGTTTGAATCAATTTGGCTCTAAATATCAAACTGCAAACACAAATTCAATCACACCCTCTTTGAATCTTCCATTCAAACTGAATTGGAGTGATGTGTACAGGCTTATTGCTCATATTCATTAACTGTGAATTGTAGAGGTATTTAAGCTGAGAGGAAAATCCAACATCTGTCAGGATCAGTATCTGAACTCATCTCTCATTTAGCAACAGGCTTTGAATGCCTGCAGATACTGCAAAATACCCCTGGATATGTAATCTTTTTTTATTGCCATTACATCTAAATTCTAATCTGGTAAAGCAAGAGTGATGTTCTGTGAATCTCTGAAAACATTCTCTCAAAGAATTTTTCCAAGGAATTGATCTGAATAATGAATCTGTACTTTAAAACAATCTCAATTTAATTCATAAGTATTTCCACACATACAGATTAGAAAGGGTCAGGCTAGTTCAACCTTTGTAATTTCATTTTCATCGTTTGTTTCTTTTGGTCTTCTTTCACTGATCTGTAAAACATAATAAATTCTTGAGATAAAATATGAACTTTCATATACCTTTTGCCAAATCCCCAAATCCATTCCAATTCCTCCTTATTCACTGTTCATATTGATCATCCTGCATGTTGGCAGCCACACTTTGATTTTCTTAATGAGCACTGCAATGAGTAAACTGAAAAATCTGGGCAGAAATGATAACACTCTGCCTCCTGAGAAAAATATAATTCATTTCTCATTAACATTTCCTTCAGAAAAAAAATACTACTGAAAAAACACACATTAAATGTGATTTGGTTTAATACTCAGACTAGCCAGGAAAGAAAGAGGATACAGAGATGCTTTAGAATTATGCTTGCTAGGCAATATTCTAACAGATGTACTAATATACCGGATAATACTGAATGTTCAGAAAATATAGTTATATAAATATGAAAGTAGCATTGAAATTTGAAACCTTACTTTTTGCCAATAGTTTAAATTACCTGATAACATTAGATTGACAATGCCATGATTCTTAAACACAATTCCTACTACTACTTTTATACATTCAAATCAAAAATTAATTTTGCAATTCAGTACTCTCCCTATTCTACCCACTTCAAGATTCCTAGCAATCTTCCAATCATTTATGTGCAGCCCTCGGTGCTACCTTTGGCCACAATCGTCAAAGACAAGCATTGCATTTTTTTGCCCATCCAGAGATGAAAATCCCATGTATATTGTAATTTATACTATGACAAAAATACACACTCCCACACCTCTAAACCCAGTGGCAGATGGATAAGAATAAATCTCTGCTTTTTAAAAACAGGAAAATGTCAACAATAACTTTCATGGATGTTTGCAATACACATGCAGTGTGTATGCAATCTAAAACATGGATCAATATAACATACAAATAATAACAGAATAGTGCTATTGTCAGGCCAAGAAGGTAAAAATAGT
>JANHFM010007208.1:29132-43161 GCA_032468115.1 Grayia smithii
AGAGCACATTTTATGACCAATTCATGCACAACTCCACATAATCCCAAAGGGTTCACATACCTTTTCTTGCAACTGTAAAACCCATAAGGAGCCCTTTCCTTTTTTACTGGCCCTTAAACTCTTCAGTATGCACTGCTGAATTGCAAACATATTGTTTTTCATTCTTTTCAAAGAAATGACAAAAACTTTGCTAATTTTCCAAAACATTTAATGTACTTATTTTACTTTTTTAGAAAGACCTCAAAAATTCCCCAGGAGTTTTAAAAGGGCAAAATATTTTCTCCTGCCTCATGAGAAACATCAGTGAATTTAGGACAAAGAATTTGAAGACTATTTACTGCATACAATCCTAAATCTATATTCTCTTTCTTATCCTAAACAAAAATACTAGTAAATAGATTACTAACCTTTAAATGATGTGGTATAGAGATACCTTGGAATCTTCTTAATTCAAACTGGCTGCTTTGAAGATTATGAGCAGCTGTCACTTCATACTGATCACACAAGCTAGTTCTTGAAATATGAGGTCCTTCACTAATGTCTACAAAATCACCAAATCTGGTTGAAAACAAAACACAGAAAGCTTAATCACCCCAAAATGTGTTAGTAATAGCTTGGAAAGTGCATCTGTTACCTCTCCAATGGAGTGATAAGCTCCCATTCATTGCATATGTTGAAGTGAAACTGAATAGATAATTGGAAGATGGACTAAATTTCTTAACTGTTTCCTATTTGAATTTTTGCACAAATATGGCTTGGAATCACAGCCTAAATTTCTGTTCTTCTGACAATGACTATCTTTAAGGATCCATAAGGAATTTCTCGCTGGCTGAAAAATTAATGAAACATTAAACCTGTAACTTTTTATTTTTGTTATATATTTTGCCATTTAGAAGTGCTAAAACAAGGTATTTTAGTGCCAGTTAATCAACGTTTCTAAAATATATTATAGTTTTTGGGTGGTGATAGACTTGTCTACTGAGAAAACAGATCAAACACTACATTGAATTGCACATGCCAATATAAGTAATATAGTAAAATACGGATAAATGGAATGAAAATATATTAAATGGAACATCAACATTTAGATGCGCATGTGAATTAAAATTTCCTTCACACTATATAATTTTCAAGTGGAGGCTTCCAGAACAAAAGATTGAGGCCTTATTTATCCCTTGTAAAATATTTGCCCAAATCAGAAAAGATAATTCCACAGGTTCTGAAAGTGGATTGGATCACTGAATATAATGCATTTTTGTACATTTTCACTCTAATTTTAATGAAAGAGAAATTGCTGATAAATCATATATTCCGATGAGTCAGGAATGACTGGTCTCTTCTTTGACATAACTTTAAAGGAAGAGCAAACTTTCTTCTCACTGAAGTGTTAAAACATTGCTCAGATCCTTATCTTCTCATTTATCCTCCCCATGATTATAAGAATGTTTCATTTCTGGTTCAATGTAAAGATCATAATGGTAAAGATTTCTAGCTATTTAAAAAAAAGGCTGGCTTGGGCTTTGCTCACCTGTGTACTGTAACTACTCCTTTGGAATTGTGAGAAGCTCTTTCTTCAACCATACCCTGTTTGAACCTAAAACACAAAGAAACGGGTCTATAACTAAACTTCCTATAGTATGTAATATAAAATAACCGCAAATTCAGGTAGAAGAATATATACATGATATTTCATTTTTTAAAAATCATACATCATTTTTCCTTCCTACATGCCAATTCTGGTAACTATGGGCTAAGGAATAGTTTTCCTTTCCTTTCAAAAACTGAAAAAACTTCTCTTTATAACCACCACCAGGCCTTTATTAACTGTTGCCAGCATTGCTTCGAGTAGAGATGTTCCTAAAACTTCAAAACCTTATTCTTATACAATAAATGTTGATGCATTTAAACCCACACAAAACATATTCCATTTTACTCATTCTTGTTATTACTTTTCAACATGGAATGATGTGCATTATCTATTACAAAATAAAGAATATACAACATATGTTAAGTACAACTGCAATATATGGCTATTTGTTTCATTATCAGTAGCATACTGACAGACATGAAAACCAAAAGTAAATTAATAAGGACCTGTTTATTTTTTTTAATCTCAAATTATATTATAGGTCTTCTGAATAAAAAACTGATTTCAGATTATATACATGACTGCAGCAACACAGACAGATACACATCATTTCTGAATTACATTTAACTCTGACATATAGGTTGCTAATACTAACTTGTTATACTCAAATATTTCAAGTGCCACTGTTGCATCGACATCCAGCACTTCAAATGGCAAATCTTTCTGAATTAATCTGAAAGCGTCTTTTGAAAGAGAACGTAGATTTTCCTTCAAAAATAAGATAAAAATACTGAGATTATATAGACAGACATGATAAACAAAAAGGTTCAAATAATTTAAGTACTTTAAATTCTTGGTGTGTAATTAAACATTATTCTGGAGACTTTTCAAGCTGCAGCTATTTAAGTTAGCTCTGTCTTTGCAGGAATATAGTAAGCATAAAAAAATGAAACATATTTCATATTTATTATTCCTCCTTTCATCTAAGCTTTAAAAAACTCAATATCCTTCATCTGCCCAGTAGTCTGGAAAATTATTTGGCTTAATCGATTTAAACATATCACATAGTGTTCCTTTTACTTCATCCCTAATGCAATATAGAAGGAAGTTTAAGAATTAATAATTTTAGTAATTATAGCAAATACTATAAGAAATATCTGAGGAATAAAAGGGCAAATTGTGAGGCTATCCAAATCCAATTTATATATTTTAGTACACCAAACTTTTTAAAAATGTTTCTACTATATTAAGGCAAGACTGAGTTTAAAATTAACCTGCCTCCTTGCATTTTTCTATATGACCCACAATCAATATTATTGGTTTGTCGCACAGTCAGCCAGTTAGGTATTTGTGTCTGCCTATCTACTGGTAGTCCTTCCCAAGGACCGGGGATAGACATATGTGGATGTTTGATGTTATTTTTATTATTATCATTTATTAAACATATGCTGCCCATCTTACCTGTTCCAGAGGGGGGAACAATGGCAGAAAAAGAGTTTTATAATAGAAATATGACCAGATTAAATACGACCAGACCAGAGCTGAAGAAGTTCCAGATTAGGTTTTATAATTTATTATTATATGAATTAAGGTCTGAATCCAGAACAAATATTGACTAATATTGACTCTATCATCATAGGATTGATCAATCAATTTCTGGTCTGCT
This sequence comes from Grayia smithii, assembly GCA_032468115.1. Lineage (NCBI taxonomy): Eukaryota > Metazoa > Chordata > Lepidosauria > Squamata > Grayiidae > Grayia > Grayia smithii. The sequence goes on from JANHFM010007208.1 coordinate 32,387, forward strand.
AATTCTGCATACATTCTGTTTTCAGATCTATTTTTACAAAATATTTAAATATTTCCTCACAATATGCATATTTTACATATATTTTATTCAAAAAAATATACATTTAAAACCCAAACAAGTATTGGAGGCTTGGTCCAGCAGTCTAGGAAGTGCAGTTTAACATCTACATTTATAAAAAATGAGGTTCTCCAGTAATTCAAAATCATTTTTATTACATAATAAGAGCAAATAACATAGGGCACAAACACATCAAGTTCTGTGTGGATACAAATGCCCATTGAAATTTTTACATTTAGCAATTATTCTTTTCATAGAATGAATACACTGAGTTGTCCATTAAACTAGTTTGATCTTACCTCAGTTGGAGTCCAGGGATCAAGTTTGCTATCCAAGATTACATCATAGCAAAATGCACCAGATGTCACTATATAGCAAGACATTTTGAAATGATATGAATAGATTTTTCAAAGTCAGATATTTAACAAAGTCAATGAGAACCAGCATATAATTACGGTATCAGTTTTCCCTCCCAGAAATGTGGCTGTATAATTAATTCTAAATCCATAATTACCATACTTTTTGGAGTATAAGACACCTTTTTACCCCCAAAAAGAGGGTGAAAATTTGGGTGCATCTTATACTCCGAATGTTGCCTGAGGAGCCGCCTGCCGAGCTGCCCCCCCTTCACCATAATCACCACTCACCTTCCGCCGTCGCCTGCTGAGCCACCTGCCGAGCCGCCCCTTCATCGCAATCACCACTCACCTTCCGCTGTCACCTGCCGAGCTGCCTGCCAAGCTGCCCCCCCTTGCTGCAACTGCCGTTCACTTTCCGCCGTCGCCTGCTGAGCCATTCCTTCACCACAATTGCCACTCACCTTCCGCTGTTGTCTGCCGAGCCGCCTGCCATGCAGAGAGGCGATTGGCGCATTCAAATATTTTTTCGCGTTTCTGGGGATTGGGTGCTTGCCACGCTCGGATTACGCCGCCCTGGTCACCTTGATGGATCGGGTGTGAGGTGAGCACCCAATCCCCAGAAACATGAAAAACTCTTCAGATGCGCCGATCGCCTCTCTGCTTGGCAGGCAGCTCAGCAGGCGACGGCAGAAGGTGAGCAGCAATTGCGGCAAAGGGGGGGCAGCTCGGCGGGCAGCTCGGCAGGCGATGGCAGAAGGCGAGCGGCAATTGCGGCAAAGGGGTGGTGGCTTGGCAGGCGGCCTGGCAGGCGATGATGGAAGGTGAGCGGCGATTGCGGCGATGGGGGGTGACTCAGCAGGCGATGGCGGAAGGTGAGTGGCGATTGCAGCCAAGTTGGGGGCAGCTCAGCAGGTGGCTCCTCAGGTGGCTCTGCTGTCTGGCTTGAAGACCCTTGCCCTAACCTAGAGGTCTTCAAACTTGACAAGGAATATTTTTTTCCTTGTTTTCAACCTCTAAAATGTAGGTGTGTCTTATACTCCAATGCATCTTATACTCTAAAAAATACAGTAGGCATGTCTTCATTAAGCAAAATGTCAAACACAAGGTACAAATTTTTGTGTTATTCAGAATTCTTCATTAGACAAGATATTGGCTACATAGTTAATTACTGAGTTCTACACATCCCAATTTTGAACAAAAATAATGAATTGTGTCCAAATATCAAGATAGATTTTTAGGTCTCCCTCCATCATTGACACTTCCTCTGGTAAAAGACTAAAGAAACATTTTGGTCAACAAATGAATGTCTTTGGAACTTTGTCACAAAAAAAAGTTCACCTAACACATCTTAATAAAAAAGAAAGATTTTTATTCAAAATATTTGGGGGGGGGAATGGGGAGGGTTATAACACAACTCTCTATATATGCATACTTAAGTAAATTTCTTCTAGTTCAAAGGGGTAAAATCTTTCAGATAAATTGAACAAACTGCAAAATTAATTTGAATATTAAAAGTAATATTCAAACTAAGTCTGCAATTCTGTTCTATAAAACAGGAATTTTATCTGCTCTGCTATAGTATGCAGTTGAAAATTGAACATGGTTTAATAGATCATTTTAAGAAGTATGCTTTCTCCAGCATCATGTTGTTTAGTATGGCAGTTTTCGATATAGCCAATTCCAAATAAAGACCAATTGAAAAAAACATGTACACTATCTTCACAGAAAAACGTAATTAAAGTATTTACCATAAGAAATTCATATAATTAGATGAACAAAAACAGTTGACAATGATCTACTGAAACTGGTAATTTAGTAAATTGTCTATTATAATTTTATTCAGCTTTGTAACCTTCTAGTGGGTTCAGACTATAATTCAAAATATTTTGCATGACCTCCAAATGCTATAATACCTACATTTTTGAAATATGTAAATTACAGAGATTATTTTCTATATTCATTGTAATACTTTTCCAGAGAGTTATGTTACCTGGTATTTCTGGAGCTTTAACAAGAGTAACTGAATATTCATCTTTAAATGCTTGTTCTAAAACACAGCCCAGAATCAAAGCACAAGAGCGCCAATAAGCCTGCAATAGATTATTAATTCAAATTATATCAAGACAGTTCAGTGTAAGTTTCAAAAGCAAAATTTAAAAAACTCAAGGCATTATTTATGAAATTTTATGTTTAACAGCAAATGTAATTAAAAATGTAGCCAAACATAAAAGATATTGTATTCTGTTTCTGATTATCCTAAGGAATTAAGAATGTCATTTATTTTATGAATCAAAAATATTCCACTTGTATTATTTAAATCTGCAATTAGTGGAAAGTCAGAAAGATGAAAGAAACTTTATCCTTTATATCCTTTATAACAGACCATTCACTTAAATCTGGAAAAAAAGAAACTTTAAGATGAATAATAAGAGAAATAGAATATCATTATATTCCAATCATTTTTTAATCAACTTCTCTACAAGTTGTTGGGTTAGGATCTCAATGGTGCTGAATGAATGGTTATTGAATTTCTAGCTGCCACAGCAGTGCCACAAGAATCACAATTGTGTTTCAGGCATTAGCAATTATCTCATTCTTATGACAGTTGCAATATTCCAGTTTTTCTCCTGAGGAGCCCTGCTACCGAGTTAAAGGTCTGGAAAATCTGACATCCTGTAGCACATGCCGACTTGCAGCAATCATTATATCTGCACTCTGCAGTGTATGCACACCTGACCATGTTTGGCCATAGGCGCCCTGCAACCATGCCAGACTGCAAGACTTAACTTCTGCTTGGCTTCACTCCCAGCACAGCACCCTAAGCCTTCCCCCACTTGCCCATATTCCATAGCACTCACTTGCCCACTGGCCTGCTTACAAGCTAAAGAAAGATTTGTCACAACTAGGACTTGCAACTTCCTGCCTGCTTCTCCTTGGACTTTACTTGTAAGAAGTCACAGGATGTCCTTGCTTAATATCATAATAATAATCCTCACATAACAACCACAATCAAGATTGCCATTACTAAATGTGGTCACATGACATTGTGCTTTACCACTGCATCGCTTAGTGACAGAAATTCCAGTTCCAATTATCAAAGTTAAGCAAAGACTACCTGTATTTACATTCAACTAAATTTAAACCATGCATCCTTTTGTCCTTCAGGTTTAATAAAAACAATATAAAGCAAGAAATCCAGTATTGTCATACTTTGTTCACTTCTTCTGCATCTTCATCTTTGAATGTGAGAAACTGAATTTCACAAGAATGAGTCAAAGGTCTGTACATATCCCAGAGCTGCCCATCTACAAGGGCAAGTACAGATCTTGTAGTATACCATTCACTTAAATCTGGAAAAGACAAATAAAGTAAAATAAAAATTAAACTTCAAAGAATCATAGAATCATATTTTATTAGTGAAACAATAGTCTAAAACAATCACCTGTATAATACCTAAGGTAAAAACTAATTGTTTTTAAGAGGCAGCAAGGTTTCACCCATAGTTTTCTTGAACCATCTGCTACTTCTACTTGTTTTTCTTTTTTTAATCCTACTATGAGACACTATCAGAATCTTTTTTGGTTAACAGGAAGAAGCCAGGATTTGAAATTGACTCAACAAAACTGAGGATTCCAAATTACTAGAGACTAGGTATCAAAGAAGAGAACAGATCTGTAGAAACCAAGAAACTTATTAGGGAAGCAGAATGACTGGAGATCCCAAGTGAACACTTACTAAGTGTAAGTTTAACTCCCAAATATTATGTATTTGTAGAAGCACGTTTCAATTTGTTATTCAGCCTAACAATAACCATTTCAATTACTTACGCATAGCACAACTGTATGGAGTGGAAAGTCCTTTGTTCATTATAAATAAGGTGCCAGGATGTGATTTACCCACATGTTTTACTTCAATTTTCTCAATCCGTGGATTAAGAGACAGCTGTCTTTCTTTCTCTTTTGTGAACAGATCATTGCGCCTTTGAGCAATTTCTGCTGTTGAAAGTTGAGAAGCAGAAGCAGTGGAAATTAACCCTGAGAAAAAAAAGGAAATGTTTGTTAAAATACATTATTTTAACTGTCTAATATCATCTTTACTAATACATTTATATGAAAGTAAATTCTATAAATTTTGACTAAAATTAATGAAGGAAAAATATTCCTTGCTCCAAGACCTATAATTAATATCTCAGGAACATCTCTGGAATCTGTGAAAATGCATTTCCTTTACTCAAAATCTGACAAAAATAATATTTTAAGAGAAGTACGGTAAGTTCCTGGTAGTTTGAGATATGTGTGTATGTGTATGAGACAATGACAATATCACATGCCATTAATACCTGCCATATCACATAATCAAATGATTATTTGAGTCTTTATAAATATGCACAATGATGCTATGAATTTCACTGCGCAAACACCTTACCACACACAATGCACACTGCTCCTAATATGTCAGCTCTGCTTTTCTTATCAACAATTATCAACGAAATACTCTTCAACGAGCATAGAGTTTGAAATTTCAGGCTATAAAATCTCCAGGGTCGAAAGGCAAGGCACCAGCCACATAAAACAAACTGAACTCAATGTTCACAGTCATGGAATCCATTTTTAAATTCTAGGGTTAAACTTGAGAAATGCAAGCCTTCCACAGGAAATATTATTGATACTATGCAATGGTTATCTAACTTTCCCTAATTATTTAAAGCAAACAGATATCTCCATGCTCAGGAAGCTGTTCTTGCAAGATTTAAGAAGAACATGAGGAGTCCTTGATGCTCTCTGAGATTGTTTTCTTGCAGACATTTTGTTACCAAACTAGGCAACATAAGCAGTGCTAGTAGGGAGTGGGGTTTGTTCTTATTTTATATTCTAGTGGCTTTCCCTGTCAGTGTTGGTGGGAGTGATCTTGGTTGTTCTTTGGTCCCAACCAAATGTTAAACTTGTTAATCTAATGTTAATCTTGGTGTTAATCACTACTTACCTGAGTGTTGATTGCTGGTAAGGAGGTGTTCTAGTCTTTTTGTTTCCTTTTGGGCTTGTTGATTATCTCTTTTGAGTGTTATATAGATGTTGTTTGTGCCTGCTGATGGCCAATTTGTCACAGTTAGGGCCATCAAATTGTCCATCAACAAGCAGATAGACATAAACAACATCTACATACCAGGGGTGGGTTCCACTTACCTTTACTACCGGTTCACAACGGGGGCATGCACGCGCAGAAGTTTCTGCACATGCGCAGATCACCCCATGATGATGTTGGGGCAGGTGGGCGGAGCCTCCCACCGGTTTTACTATCAGATCTAAGAACCGGACAGAGCCGGGAGCAACCTAACATACTATTCAAAAGAGCCAATCAACAAGCAAAAAAAAAGGGAACGATCGGCTATCAACAAGCACACAGACATAAATATTAATATTTGAATAAAGTTAACAATATGGTCTAATGTTAATTCAGATTAACAAATTAGCACTAGACCGACAATCAAGAAACAAACAATATCCCAATCAAGGAATTGCCAAACAAGCTAACAGTAAACAGCCCAACCAAAGAAGTACCAAGTACCATTCTCACTAACACTGTCAGGGCAAGTCACTAGAATACAAATTGAGACCAAATGTGTATTCTACTCCCTACCAGCAATGATGATGTTACCTAGTTTGGGTATTGAAACGTCTCCAAGAAAACAACCAAAGGACCCCAAATTTCAATTCTGGGTTACAGATATTCTGCTCTATCGTTAAAAAAGACAGACAGGGATTGCAATGTTTTAACCTAAGCAGTGCAACACCAGGATATATCGAAGTGAATGGCAATGTAATAATTCCTTAGCTGTATCCCCCCGAGTTTAAATCAGCCATCCCTCGGGGTTCTCCTTAGGCTTACTTTTGCTGCAGCCCCGCCATAGTCCACGGGCAAACGAAAGAGAAGCCATCCCCACTTTCCTTTCGCTCGCCCACCACTACCTCCTCTGGGCGGTCCGTCGCACTTCGAGTCCTCCGGAAACACCGATCGCTACGAAAGCGTTCCGTCTCTCGCGGTTCCTCTCCGGCCGCTTCGCTTCAGCGGTAGTCGAGGCTATTTGGAATGAATGCTTTTTTCTTTTCTTTTCTGTTTGCATCGGAATGAGAAAAGGGGGAAAAGACTGATCTCCTACTTTTAAAGCCTTCTTTTTTTAAGGTTGCCATGTCGGTGCTATGAAGTCCCGAATAGCCACTCAGTGATAGCCAAGGAGTACTGATGATTTCGTTGCGAAAGAAAGAGACCGCTTTATGACATTTGCTTTGAGGCATAGCTATAAGGAGATTTTGTCAGGCGGCGGGTGGAAAGCAGCCGCCTTCCTATCTTTTTGAATTGTCTGATCGTGAACCATAGACAAACTTCGTTTTATGACACGAAGATACGGCACTGCATTACTGAACTGTCTGGAGCCTGTAAAGTTTGCTTTGAAATCCTGGATAGGTTTTCGTTACTCGGGGATGCAAAAAGACTGCCTTGCACTAGACTCTCCCTTATAGGGAATTAAGAGTGAGATGGAAAACTCTGTAAAACTGGCTTCAATTAAATTATGATAGTGATTCATATTCGTTTTCATTCCGAAACTGCAATCCTAAAATCCTTTACTGCGAAGTAACGCCAATTAAAATAAACGCAACTTATTTCTTCTGAATAAATATAAATGAACGGAAAGAGTTCCAAAAGGGTAAGAACAAAGGTTGTTTTCAAAGAAGTCGCGTTCCCTTATACCTTATGGATTCACCTAAACAACAATTAATTCTACCGTATTTGGGACTGCAAACTCAAAGATGACCACCAGATGGCAGCGATGCGTGTTTTGTATCTCTTCTTTAGTTTCTTGTATCTGGACTGGAGGTTTGTAGTTATGACATGACAGCCCTAACCTAGCTTACTGCATGTCTAAATAAAGCCAAAGACAAAAAGAATAATTTTTATTTTAAAATATATTTGTGTTTTACAGCATTGGCAGTGATAAGTATCAGTGATGTTTTCAGGATAGTTTTCAACTTTCTAAAACAAAGTGATATGAAATAAACAGTCTTCATCTGACATTGTATCTTATTATAAAGAAGCTTTCAATTACACTTTAGTGGGATGGTGTTCAAAAACTAGGATACCACCATTGAAAAAGGTCATTGCAGAAGATTTTATGGCTCAAGTAGAAAGAGGATTTTTTTTTCTGACATTGTAGCCTTCAGCTTTTAGGGCTTTAGGGATTGAAACCAAGGACCGTCCCAGGACAGTTCTTCAGTTCAATGCAACAGGCATGCAAGAAGGCAATAAATGAAAGCATGTGCATTAAAACCTTGTCCTTGAACTGATATTAGTGCCTCCTTGTGGATTATGGTCTTGATCTTTCATCTTTTGGTTGAACTTGGTCCATTGTTTCGTGGTCCAAGAAATAATCAATGGAAACTAATCAAGGAGAGAAGCAACCTGGAATTAAGGAGAAACTTCCTAGCAGTGAGGACAATTAACCAGTAGAACCTTCAGAAGTTGTGAGTGCTTCATCACTGAAGGTTTTTAAGAAGTCACTTGTCTGAAATGATATAGGATCTCCTGCTTGAGCAGGGGGGAGGACTAGGAGACCTCCAAGGTCCCTTCCAGCTCTATTCTGATTCTGATTATTCTGATTCCACAAAGCTGATTTGGCTTTGGTCTTTGTTCTATTTAATGTACATTTTTGATGATATTATTGTAATGGCTGCCTGGGCCATAGATACCTGCTTTATCCTGCCATATCTAATAGAATACAAAACAGAAGGGTGGCCATCACTTGGTTGTGACGCATTTGCATCCACAAAAACCCAATCTGGCCCTGGCCATCCAAAATCATGTTAGTGTAGACTTTAGCTTCCTTAGACTTGAGCTTCCCATATTAAAATAGAAGCACATACAGATTGTGACTGCTGCTGTTTTGAAGTTTAATTTTTGTTTCCCATACCCTGTTACCTTGTTTCATAGAATTCACAGCAAACATCTTATGTGTACAAATTTTCTTTAAAACAAGCTTCTTATACAAGGAAAATTCCAAGCATACACATAAAGCAAGCAGTGGTGGGTTGCTCCTGGTTCAGCCCGGTTCATGCGAGCCGGAAGGGGTGACGATGTGACGTCACCAAACCGGTTCTCCATGGCCGGGAGCTGAGCCCACCTGCCCACCTCTACTTACGTTTTTCCTTTATTTCTGAGCAGTTTAGCCCAGTTGAGGCACGGCAATCCACTAAAAAGCGCCCATCAGCTGGGCTAAACTGCTCTGCACATGCGCAGAGTGCTTGTTTTGAGCTCTATGCCAGGAGAGTAGTTTGCGTTCGCCGATCATGCGCAAAGCATGTGCCTGAAGAGAACCGGTAGTAAAGGTAAGTAGAACCCACCCCTGACTACAGTGATTCACTTAATAATTGCGACAAGAAAGGTCATAAAGTGGAGCAAAACTCACTGAAAAACTCTTTCTTACTAAAGGAAATTTGGGGCTCAGTTGTGGTTGTATGTCGATTCTACACATAGATTCCATGTAGGTTTTTTCTCTTGCAGATGGCAGCTTGCTGGAAAATTTGATTCAAAATTAAAACACAGTTAACAAGTTTAGCAATAGCGCTTAGACTGATATACCGCTTCATAGTAGTTCACAACACTCTCTAAGCGGTTTACAATTTTAGCATATTGCCCTCAACAATCTAATTTGTAATATGACAAACAAAGAAAATACAAAAGTAAATATTAGGGAAATTAGAGAAGGGATAAGGGAAGTGGATAATGGGGGGAAAACAAGGGGAAAAGAAAATAAGGCATTATAAACATCTACCCTCAACTTTTTACTTTTTCATAATAATATAAACTAGCCATTTCTGTAATAACAAATCTATCTAACTGGTAAAACCCAAAGGTTCACTTTTTTCCCACCTCAAGCACCAAGTCCAGAAGCGGTTTTCAAGTAGAAATAAAGGTATTTGTGGGGTTTTTTTTCTTTTAACCAAAACAGTCAATTTAGCCATCTCTGAGAACTCCATCAGTTTTTTTGCAGACATTCATCCATTGTGGGGATTGAGGTGACCTGAAGGCGGAGTCAACCTTGAGCCAGTCAGGATCGAACTCCTGGCTGTGGGCAGAGTTTGCCTGCAATATCACATTGTAACCACTGCCCCACCGAGGCTCCTTTAGGAAAGTAAAGTGTGAGTGGAAGCTTAGCAGATGCTAAGGCGGCCTCTTTAATCACATTAATGTGCTCGCTTGGGTAGCACATATACTAATATTGGAACTAGTCACATTCATACCGATGGGCTTCATCCAGAATCTCCCAGAAGAAAGTGTCATGCAAGAGGCAAGTTTCTGCTTGTTCAGCTGGAGATTCTGATTAGGAATTGAATGAAGGAAACTAAAGGAAGTCAGAATGAGAGTGGTCATACTTCCTAGATCTGTCCTCAAGAAACATTAGGAGAGCCTGTTAGGAGAAAAAAGGATATCTTCTGGAGGAGGTATAGCAGCTGTTGACTGAAGGGGAAAGAGGAAGAAAGACAGAAAAAGGTTTATTAAAACTGGATCTGTTTTGACTGCTGGGATTAGAAGAATCAGAATCTATGCTGAGCGTACCAGTTTTGCTTTCCAAAACCTTGAACAAGAACGGGGCAAAGAGCCTAAGAGCAGCCAGTAATCCCAAAATGAGAATAATTTACAAGAAGGCCCATAGTTTAAAGATAGACAATTAGAAACTGGCATTCACCCAGCTTCTATAAAGTTGGCTGGTTGATAAGGGCAGCAAAGAACAGCTGTATAGTAAAATTTCAGTTAGTTTACTTTAAGAAGTAGTTTGCATTGTGGCAACGGCTGATACTCTAATCAGAACAAACAAGAAAAAGAGAAAGTGCGTAGGCTGAAGTTAAAATTCAGAGGAAAAGCCTGTCTTCTGTACATCAGATCTCAAACTGCTATTCGGCAGCATGATTTTCAAGGTTGAGTCACACTGTATAGACACAGTCACCTTAACATTATGTGCTACTAGAGTTGTAAGTGGGCAGCTTCCCTCTAGAACAGTGTTCTCAACCTGTGGGTCGGGACCCCTTTGGGGGTCAAATGACCCTTTCACAGGGGTTGCTTAAGACCATTGAAAACACATAATTTCCGATGGTCTTAGGAACTAAGACACCGCTCCTCTATCCATCTCCAGGCGAGTCTAATAAGTCCTATTTCCAAGTAGGCGCCATAGACTCTGATTTTCATTAGTTGTGGGCCATTGCGCTTGTGAGAAAAGTTGAGGAAACACCTTCCTTTCAGGTGTTTACGATTCATAATAGTAGCAAAATTACAGTTATGAAGTAGCAACGAAAATAATTTTATGGTTGG
>JANHFM010007210.1:13621-24282 GCA_032468115.1 Grayia smithii
ATCTATCTATCTATCTATCTATCTATCTATCTATCTATCTATCTATCTATCTATCTATCTATCTATCATCTATCTATGTATCTTGGACTTCCTTTCTATCTTGCAGTTGGTTATCCACTAACTTGACAGTTAAGGAACACAGAATGTATGATCAATATCTGTATGTTTTTGCGATAAAGTCTCATATTCTAAATTTGATTTTGTTTGGTACCAACTCTGACAATTTATTCATCCAGTTTTATTCCACTTATCCATTAGGCCTTAAATTCTGCATAGGTTTACTTAAAATATGTAAGGAAGGCTACATGTAGCAAAAAGTGATTTTTATGTTTTATTCAATATCTCTTTTCATTTTGTAACTTTAAAATAGTGGAAAAGTAGAAATTCAAGGATCTTGTACCATTTTTTGATTCTCTATATGTGTGCACTGTTTGGATTAAAAGGTATATCTCATCAAAAAGAAGAAACGTTGTTTATGTACAATGCCAAACATAACTATTATTATTTTTAGACTGATCTCAAACATTTTATGCCACACCATAATCTTGTATGACAGAGAGCTATAATTTAAGTACATCCTTATTGGCATCTGTTTAAAGCAAGTGCTGATGAACAGATGTGTTTTGGATGTATTTTTGTTGGGTTTATAAGCATTCCTTTGAGTCAAGTTTATCTTTTCTCAACTGGGGAGTCTGATTAGATGAGTCATTTTCAAAGTAGATTGCCTATGTATTTTTCCTCTAAAACTATAGGAAGAGCATAGCCTAAACCTTATATTAGCTAGTATAGCTTTAATAAAGTTTGCATGTGCATTTTATTGTGTGTATCAACATTCACAAATATTTATAGGAGTTCCTAGGCTTTCCAAGTGCCCAAGCACATATTGTTCGTCAGCATACATTCTTGGTTCCTAAACTACAGTCTTCCTGTTCAAGTCTGTATTTGATGGACAATTGCTAGGAAAACCTAGCAATAAATTTTCTTAGAATAGAGAATAATTACTTTTATATTATCAAAATAATATACAAACTGTTCCCAAAGCCTATAAGTGACTTAGAAATATTAAATATTATACAACATCTTGATAAAAGAAATAAGTTAAGAAATCCAATTTGAGAGGTCCAGTTGTATTAAATTAATTCTATGAGGATAAAGAGCTTTTGATAATTTTTTTCCTGAGCTGTACCCTTTAATATCAGTCCTGATGAATAGTATACACATTTCTAAGAATTGCATACTACAGCATAGAGTTCAGCTTTTCAAAGAAAAATGTTAAATAGTTATGTGAACTAGTAAAGCACCATCCTATAAACCTTAGTATATTTTGGATCTCTAATTAAATATGTCAAGGTCTGGAATGTCATGGCAATTCAGTAAACTGGAGCCTTACTGAAGGCAGAGTACAAATGTTTAAATAAATAAAATATTTGGTTCAATACGGAGAAGAATATTGACATTTAATATCATTGATAATTAAATGTAAACATGTTTTAACTTCTGAACATATACATACAAAAGGGTTGTATCATGTCTTGATGGATAAAATGTAAAAACGTTTTTTTGTGGCAGACTTCACCTTATGCAACAGTTCTCACCCTAAGATTTGGCTGGAACCTGTCATGACATATCTTCAGAAGGTTGTCAAAGCAGATTTTTTGTTTTTTGTATGGTTTTGTAATCATTGTTATTAAAATTCAACTTAGTACCAGCATTTGACTATTTTAATTGCTTTAAAATTAATATTTTTGGGTATTTATTTTTATTGCAATTCACTGCAAGTCTTGGTTATGATATTGAGAATATAAATTAATCAATTAAACTTCTCCAACAAACAGAAATGTTAACATTGTAGTTTCTTAAAGCAAATTTACCTTTTAACATTTCATTTCCTTATCTAATATCCTGAACCTGACACTTAAGAATTATGTCATATTGTGGTATCAGAATATTTTAGCAGGAAAATATACTATTTTTCACTAAAATATAATAATCTTCCTATTGCTTTCATATATGATATCAATGTGGTATAAAGACCAAGCTAATTGAGATAGGAGAAGGGAAGGTTGCAATTCAAATCAAGCCATTCAAGTTCACTAAGGATTCTGTGTCTTTCAACCTTTACTGAAATCTTATTCAAGAAGGGTTTATATACTGCTTTGAGCTCCTGAGCAAATAATGGGATACAGGATATAAAATGTATGTATATATTTATATGTGTAAATATATAAAACTGAAGTAAAGTAATGTTGTTAGATTAAATATTTTTATTTTTCTGGTCCAAAATTTAAATGTTTGAATAATCTGTATTGGGCTACTTAGCTATTGAGTTTGTTACATTTTTAGTTATGTAATTAAATGTGTGAAAAATGATGCAGTATTTAGTTATATCCATAGAAATCCATATCAGAAACATTACTGAATAGCCTATTGTTTACTATTGCCATTATTGTTCCTCTTCCTATTTGATAATTCTAGTACATGCAAAAGTACCTGAAAATAAACTATTCCTTTAAGTAAAATATCATTTTGATTATTACTGACATTGGTGCTCATTAAAAAACAATTTTTCTGTAGGGCCTGAAAGCTACTTCATGTAAATGGACAGTAAATATAAATGAATAGGACTTTATAACTTTAGTTAAAAAGAGGATTTCGAGGGGAGAACTCTGGGTTTTAGATCAGTCAGCCATTGTGGTAAAAATTGTTTTATTATTTTCTCTTTTTACATATCAAGCCTAAATTTTAAATTATACTTACAAAAAGAATGAAAGCATCTCATACAGCTTTTAGGTATCTTTTCCAATTAGAATTGCATGAGCTTTATCAATTGCATTAAATTTATTTTGTTTTGCTTATTTATAAAGAGGCCAATTACATGGATAAGTATGAGTCTGAAGATTAAAACACTCATCTTCCAGCTCTCATTTCTCATAATAATAAATGCATTACGTTAATTCACACCGACACACATAAGCATAAAACAAACATGTTTTCAGGATAATAAACTTCAAATTTTTCTTCAAGCACTGTGCATTTCTCTAATGATGAGAAAAGATATCTAATTCCTACTGACTTCAGGAACCAAAGATACTTAAATGTATTGGTGTCGTAAAACATTTCCGTTTTGGAATAGAACCCCACTCCCACTTCTCATATTTAAACTTTTAGATGATAGAACTTTTTCCTAAAACTTACTACTTTAGAAGTAGAAATATCTCTATGAGATGAAAAATACAAAACCCACAGTTACTTCCAAGGCATTTATTAAGAAATGCACTTTTACAGATTTGGAAAAATAAATAAAGCAAAAGCACTACATAAAAATCCCGATGTGGTTATCCTTAATAGGAGCATTGAAGAACCCAAATTTAATTGATATAGAGAAGATAATTAGATATAAGGATATATATGAACAGGCAGACCTGAAAACAAAATAAGAATTGGAACAAAACTTAGGTAGAGAGATTTCTTGGTGGGCATATACACAAATCCAGTCTAAATACAAAGAGGATAAAAAATTATATGAAATTCAAAAAGACCAGCATGAACTAGATAAAATCATACAAGGAACTGAAGAAAAATTAATTAGTAAAATATATAAATACTTAATGAGATACAAAATGGAAGATGAGGTTGTCAAGGAAACAATGATTAAATGGGCAAAATTTTTTAGATATAATATAGAACTAGAGAAATGGGAAAAAATGTGGGAAATAAATATAAAATTGACTATGTCCGCAGCATTCAAGGAAAACCAGTTGAAGATGTTTTACAGACGGCACCGACAAGGCTTGCCAAAATGTTTCTGAATAGTTTACCAACCTGTTGGAAGTGCAAAAAAGCATATGGAACGTACTATCATCTATGGTGGACCTGTCCATCTCCAAGAAAATACTGGGCCAAAATTAGAAAATGATTGGAAGAAATAGTGGACCAACATATAGAATGGAAACCTTTCTGTTAGGAATACTTAATAAGGCATACACTAAAGAAATAAGATACATATTTCTACATATTACAACGGCGGCAAGACTATCTTTCACACAGTACTGGAAAAACCAAAATATACCATCTGAGGAAGAAATAATAAAGAAAATTCTGGACTGTGGAGATGGATAAAAGAGATAAAAGAAAAAAGTATACAGAATATTATAAAACATGGGGAAAATGGTATAATTGGTTGGAAAATAGAAACAACAAATAAGATGGAATGGGGAAATCTTATAAAAAGCGTACTATTTGTAAAATAATATTTAGTCATAAGTAATAGATATGAAGATATGTATATAGATATAAGAGATAATAGGAAAATAGGATAAATATAGTTAAAGAATAAAAAGAGATGAAATGTAACTAATAGATCACCGAAATGAAACTGTGGTAAAAAAGGAATGTATGTGTTTTATGTGTCTATATTTGTTATGTTCTTTTTTAAAGAAAAATATAATTAAAGTTTTTTTTTTAAAAAGTAGAAATATCACTTAAGCTGTTTTACATCTCCAGTAATGCCTCAAAATTTTCTGGCTTAGGTTTGACATAACATAGTTCAAATATCTTAATCATGTCAAATGATTATCAATTTCTTTCCCCCCAATCAATCAATCAATCAATTAAACCAGAGAATAAACATGCAAATGCTATATGGAAGTTTTTCTATGATATATATCTGCCATAGTAGTGAGACCCAATCTGATGTAGTAATTAAGGTGCTGGTCTAGAAAACAGGAAACTATGAGTTCCAATCTCACAGATAGGCATTCAAGCTGGCTGGGTGACTTTGGGCCAATCACTCTTTCTCAGCCCAACCCACCTAACAGGTTTGTTGTTGTGGGAAAAATAGAAGAAAGAATATTAGATATGTTTACTGCCTTGAGTAAACATAAAGGCAGGATAAAAATCTAAAAATAAAATAGAATAGTAATGGCTTGATGGTTGATGTGCAGCTTCTCAGCATCCTACTTTCCAGTGCAAAACTAGTTTTATTTGGCAGGAGTATAAATAATTTAACATGGGAGAAACACTGAAAAGCCCATTTCCATGGATACAGCAAAACTGTACATGGGTGAATCCCTCCAGTGAGGGATCTAATATTCTTTCTTTCTTCTATTTTTCCCATAACAACAAACTTGTTAGGTGGGTTGGGCTGAGAAAGAGTGATTGGCCCAAAGTCACCCAGCCAGCTTGAATGTCTATCTGTGAGATTGGAACTCATAGTTTCCTGGTTTCTAGACCAGCACCTTAATTACTGGAACCTGTAGCTGGAACCTGTACCCTATAAATATAATGCTTAAATAGACCTTGTTTATGGTGACATTTAGAATATATTACTCAATGATTTATGAAGAATCTAGCCTTTCTTTCTTTGATATATTTCATGTAAGATGTAGGTTTTATGGTACCATTTTCCTTTCTGATCTGGACAATGGATGGCAATAAAAGGAAAATCAAGATAGGGTTCATTTTGTCCCTGTATAATTTTAAAAAATGTGATTTGGAGGGTGGTCACAGAGTTGTGGACTTGACAGTTGGAGAGATTCTCTGTCATTAATGGGACCAGGAGTTCTTTTATAACACATTAAAAATAGAATGGAATGGAACAGAATGGAATAGAATCTGGAAGGGACTTTGGAGGTCTTCTAGTCCAGCCCACTACTCAAGCATGAGAACCCATACCATTTCAGATAAGTGACTGTCTAGTCTCTTCTTAAAAGTCTCCAGTGATGGAGCGCCCATGATTTTTGAAGGCAAGCTGTTCCACTGGTTAATTGTCCTCACTTTTAGGAGATTTCTCTTTAATTCCAGGTTGCTTCTCTCTTTGATTAGTTTTCAACCATTGTTTCTTGTCCTGCCCTTTGGTGCTTTGGATAATAATTTGACCCCCTCTTCTTTGATAGAGAGGCAGCCCCTCAAATACTGGAATATTGCTATTATGTCACCACTTATTCTTCTCTTCTTTAGACTAGCCAGATCCAAAACCTGCAGCCATTCTCCATATGGTTTAGTCTCCAGGCCTTTGATCATCTTAGTTGCTCTTCTCTGAACTTTTTCCAAGTTTCTCATCATCGTTTTTGTAGTATGGTGACCAAAATTGGTGCAGTATTCTCGGTATGTTCTTACTAGGATTTTGTAAAGCAACACTAATACTTCATGTGATCTTGATTATATGCCTCTGTTTATGCAACCCAGGATTGTATTATCTTTTTTGGCTGCTGCTGCACACTGCTGGCTCATATTCAAATGATCATCCACTAGGACTCCAAGGTCCCACTCGCAGTTACTGTTTTTGAGTCAGGTCTCACCTGATCTGTACTTATACATTTGATTTTTCCTGCCTAAATGCTTTTGCTTTTCTCCAAATTAAATTTCATTTTGTTGGATAGGGCCCATTGTTCAAGTTTGTCAAGAACTTTTTGGATCCTGAGTTTGTCTTCTGGGGTGTTGGCTATTCCTGCCAGTTTAGTATCATCTGCCAGTTTGATGAGTTCCCCTCCTATTCCCTCGTCTAAGTCATTTATAAAGATCTTGAAGAGTACTGGGCATAAGACGGAAGCTTGTGGTACCCCACTCTTCTCTCCATGTGGACTACATTGAGGACTAACACATTGTGTATGGTTTGTCAACCAGCTACAAATCCATCTGGTGGTGATGTTGTCTATTCCATATTTTTCTAGCTTACCAAGAAGTAGATTATAGTCTACTAAGTATACTATGTGCACAGCATTTTGTTGGTCTACTAATTTAGTCACTTGATGAAAAATTGAAATTAAATAAGATTGGTTTGGCATGATCTGTTTTTAACAAACCCATGCTGGCTACTATTTATAACTTTATTTGCTTCTAGTTGTTTGTAGATCTATTTTTTAATTATCTTTTCCAGGATCTTCCCAGGTATTGATGTTACACTGATTGGTCAGTGTAGTTTCCTGGGTCTGGTCCCTCCCCCTGCTTTCTTGAAAATGGGAACTACATTAGCCCTTTTCCAATCTTTCACATGTGCTTCAGGATTTTTGAAAGATTTGGTACAATGGTTCTGATATAACATCTGCCAGCTCTTTCAGAACTCTGGGATGTAATCTGTCAGATCCTGGTGATTTATATTCATCAAAGTCAGATAGATGTTGTCTTATCATTTTCTTGTTTATTTTGATTTTTATTTCTAGTTTGTTTTTTACAATAGTTTTTTTTTGATACATTGAGCTATACTTTCTTTTTGTATGAAGATTGATGCAAAGAATGAGTTAAGCAGCTTTGCTTTCTCCCTACTGCCTGTTACTTCCTTGCCCTCTTCTCTCTTTAGTAGACCTGCTTTCTCATCCCCTTTATACAAAGAGATATTGCAACTTTCTAGAAAAAATATAAGATGATAGTGTATATGGTAGAGTCAATGTAATTTATAGAAAAATTCTTATTCTTACTATGAATACATTGGAAATGGAAGTGAGAAATTATTGGGCAAAAATTTGAACATGGTTAGAGAAAATGACACAGCAACATATTGATTTAAAACTGGAGCTGTTCCTGTTGGGTATCTTAGCGGATAAATTTAGTAAAGAAAATGTATATTTGATCATACATGTAACAACTGCAGCAAGAATTGTATCTGCACAAAATTGGAAAGCAGAAAAAATTCCTACAATGAGAGAATTAATTAAGAAAATATTAGAACGTGCAGAAATGAATAAATTAACAATGGCAATTAAAAGGAAGGAAGAATCAGAGTATTACAATATATGAGGGAAATTTTATCAATGGATAGAGATTGAATATAGACAAAAAGCAGTATAAAATTTAAGAAATTTGGAAAGAACATTTAATAAAATGTAAAAGCAAAGATATATGTGTATTAAGAAAATGGTGGTAAATGTTGAATATGATGACACGAAAATTTTGTATCAGATGACACAGATTGATTAAAGATGTATTGTTTGTTTAAAAATAAAAATAGAAAACTTTTTATATAAAGAAAAAGGAAATAGATTTCCATTATAGACATTTCCATTAATCGTAGTATGTATTTGACATTCAGGAACTTATTCCATAGATTCCTAAATTACCATGGAAGAGGCTGAACAATCTTATTTACTTTATTGTTAATGATAGTAACATGGGCCTCCCCTGCAACACTTCCCTAAATGAAGATTGCTCAGTAGCACCGTTTGGTTCCAAATACTTTTTTTTTTCAGCCAAAATGTTACACAGAAGCTAGGCAAAGAATCCAATTTAATAAATGAATTCATGATGAAAATATATATCATCTTATGTTTATTTATAATATAATATGTATAGTAAATACAAGCTGGAACATGAAGGAATCAAGAGTTGTACTTTTAAAATGCCAATGTCCTCATTAAGATTTCATCATCCATCTACACTAAAAAGCCTCTTCCTTCCATTTTCTTTCATCATGACCCTTTTCCTCCATTCTTTTTTTAATCTGCAATTCCCTACTTTACATGCACTCTCAAATTTTAAACAAGCAAAATTTGTGCATTAGTATGTCCTTTTCATTTATGATTTATGAATGACAGGTTCTTCTGTGCAGAATAATGGTATGAGAGGAAGACATTATTTTAAACATTAAAGTAAAAACCATTTGCAACTATGATAAAAAAGGTCTATTGATATTAAAGTTTAAAGTCTGCCCAAGGTAGAGGCGAGCCACTGAGCTAACAGGTGAGAGCATCATGCCTGCAATTGGTAGATAGTTCAGTACATTAGTTTTCCTTTCTCAATCTTTGGCAACTGTTTAGTTTTGGTGCATCAAACAATTCATCAAATTATCAAAGCAACTACAGTTTAAGAACTTAAAAAGTATTTAGAATGCTTGTCAGAGTATTCACTTAATAAAAGTCCCATTTGATTTGTGAGAAAGTTTTGCCTGTCTTTAAGTCAGCAAAATATGCAAATACAAAAAATACAAAATAAAAAATTTCAAGGTGGATCTAATTCTTTCACACATGCTTCAACATTTTTCCATTACATATTCTTCTAGATTGTGTTTTGGAATACAAAGCTATAGAGCATGCATTAGGAAATAGAAAATATGAAGTTGAATAATAACTGAAAATGTGTCAAAATGAATCTTATGTCCTGTATTATAGTATAGATTATTAATTACAATTCCTGTTCTTATTTCCTCAGTGGTAAAAAGAATATGCCAAGAAAGAAGACTAAGGAGGAAAGTTTTCTCTTAATGACTTTTATGCCAAAAATATTACAATAATCAACATCTGTTTTTTCTTTATTACAATCATTTTTCAATGATGCATCATTTTATAAGGACTTGATTTTATAAAAACTTGTTATCATAACAGTTTTATATTTCTGGTGTAATACCTATCATCTGTCTATTACATTTATAAGCAGCTCACAATTAAACAGGATACACAATTAAAAACAGAATACCTAAAAGATAGAAAAACAAGGAGGCAGTAAACTGATATGTAAGAAGTATAAGAGTAAAAAAATTCCTCCAAGGCTTATATTTTTAACCCAGTCAAAATTGATTGGCCATTTGAAAGATGGAGGGATATGGTTTTGCATTTACAGATGTTGTTACATGGTAATAAATCAATATGATGAAGATCCAATAATTTTTTACCTTGTAGATTTTGCAGTGGCAATGTCATGATGCCTCCTGCTGCAGCTGCTGCTACAAGCCCTTGAATGTTGGTGAGGTTAGCAGTAGGTAAAGTCAGGACAAGACCTTGCTGACCACCCAATTGTCCAGCCATGTTGAAGGGAATCAGAATAGGTTGATTCAGTGCTGGAGGGGCTCCTGGCATCACTCCAGCTACAGCTGAGGCTAATTGCTGAGCTGTCAACAATGGCTGCAACAAAACATAGTGATCACAGATTATCATATAACAAAGTAGACATATAGCAAGTGGGAAGCAATTATTTCACTGGAGCCACAGATTCTTCCAATGCATCTGATCTTGTGACTCATTTGTTACCCTTCCAAAGATGAGACATAACATTAAACTAATCAATGTTTTTAAAAGTGTAACTGTTTCAGAAATTGTCCCCAATTAACCAGGCTGGTTATCAAGACTGCTGAAATACAAATGGAAAGAGGCATCTTAAAGGGATAAATTCTATTCATTATCTTAATAAAATTAAATATACTTCTTGATTAATTAATTATGCAACTTGGTGGAAATGTAACTGATAAAACATAATTGAAAAGTTTAAAAGGTATAAAAATATAAATTATTATTTAATTATGAGAGGGATCTTGGAGTTCTAGTGGACCATTTGGATATGAGCCAGCAGTTGCAGCAGCTGCCAAAAAAGCCAACACAGTTCTGGGCTGCATAAACAGAGGGATAGAATCAAGATCATGTGAAATGTTAATACCACTTTATAATGTCTTGGTAAGGCCACACTTGGAATACTGCATCCAGTTTTGGTCACCACGATATTAAAAAGATGTTGAGACTCTATATAGAGTGCAGAGAAGAGCAACTAAGATGATTAGGGGACTGGAGGCTAAAACATATAAAGAATGTTTGCAAGAACTGGGTATGTCTATACTCAGCTAAACAAATAATTCCCTCAACACTGTCAAACTAGTAACTAAGCCTGCATTATTATTAATCTTCTCACTGTTCCTATCACCCATCTCCTCCCACTTATGACTGTATGACTGTAACCTTGTT